>JACCIC010000244.1:0-25000 GCA_018907035.1 Sycobia sp. Sy_11
ATCGTGTGCCAGCCCAAATATTTATGGAATATCGTTCCTACTTTCCAAATCATCCGATTTTGGATGGATTCTCATGTGGCATACGTACGAAATCGATCTGGTTAAGAAAATCATAATGCCATTGAATATTCTTCCTCTACTCTTATATAACGTAAAACCGTACCTTCTCCAAAATCCATTCGTATGTCGGCTAAGAATAGGCTCGGATATTCTGACTTCATTCTTACTCAGTACGTAATTATCCTATTTTAGTCAGATTCTCATACATACCACCTATATGAGTGATTCGGATTGACTCGTCGGCGAAAATTTTCTGACCCGAAGCTTACTTTGAGAATAAATTGACAGTTAACACAGTAACCGCCAGAATCAGTCAGAAAGTATAAAATAATTTAAATTTGAACAAAAGCAGCGCATGTAACTTTCATAAAACAATGTATTTCATTAAAAATTTTGTCGAACAATTTTGTCGTACACAACAATTTCAATTTTGATAAACGTCAGATTGTTAAAATACTCGTTATAATACATAAAATTATTAATACCACTATATTAATGTAATACTGATCCAGAAATACGTGAAATCACAATATTGTCTGCTAAGAATAATTGCCAAACGTGTCCAGCATATTAAAACAATAACATTCGTGGTCTTATGCTGTTCGTCAAGATTCTGCAGTGTTATTTAATAAAGTCCCATATCCTGCTTTCCGTGCTGAAATTCTATTTGACCTACGGCGTCCTTACGAGATTCCAATCAGAATCTCCTGCGTACGTCTACTCGGCCATTTCCATCGGCAAGCTTCTGCCTGTCGCCTTGCGCGCGAGAGAGGAAAAGACTCAGCGCAAAAAAAAAAAAAAAAAACAAATTCCCCACGGAAACGCTCAGGCGTTGCGAAGGCAGTCGGCGTCGAGCGAAATTAACATACCGCGAACTACTAGCGCGTCTAATAAAATAATTGCTCGGTATATATTGATTATTTACATCGATGCCGGCAGAGCGCGCGAGCGCGGTCGAATTAGCACGGCTCAATAAAGTTTTACAACACCTATGTCCCACTGTCTCACTCTCCTCTTTCTCTCGATATCTTCCTTACGCATCTCCGACGGGTATCCTCTCCCCTCCCTCAAAATAACCGATACCTGGAAGCGGGCAGTGTTTCGCTCTCTCTCTCTCTCTCTCTCTCTCTCTCTTCCCTCGCGGGCTCCTCGCGGAGAAGTCGCGCTCTCCGTGGACCATAGAGCAAAGACCATCCGGGAGGTGGGGAAGGGGGTAGGGCACGCACACACGCGTACCCGCGCGCACGAATTAACAATCTTCCACCTCTCCCGTCACCTTCTTCGCGGGCAGACGCTCGAGCGCGCGCGCGCATTATAAATACCTCGGACATGGACCGAGTCCGCGGTACCGGGAGCGGCGCCCCCTTTCTTTCTTCCCATCTCTCTTTCTCTTGTCTTCTGATTTCGTTTTCTTTTACAGCGGCCCGCAATAAAAGATAATGTGCGATACGCTCGGGCCGCGGTACGAGACGGGTCCCGGCACCTATTAACGGCCGGCGCGGCGTCCCCAACGCCGTATCCCACGGGCCCCGGCGTCGCCGTGGACGTACGTCGTCGTATGTGGCGCGGCGGCTTCCGTGCGCGCGGCCAAAGGGGGGGCTCGGGGCACACTCGCCTCGGACGATGGTGATGATGACGATGATGTTCTTTTTTTGTGCGTCGTTTTTTTTTTTTTTTTTTAACGATCGCTTTCTCCAGAAGGAAAACCGCGCGTCTTCGTTCTGGACAGTGCGGGCAACGCGCGTAGGTTTTGAAACGGCAGGCTTCTTCGATCTTTTATTCTTTTTTTTTTTTTTTTTTGCTTATTCGTTTCATCCTCAACGTTTATTACATAGTTTGCGGGCACGGTAACTCGCGTCGTTAAAAAAAAAAAAGGCTTGTTCCTCAATAGAATCGCGCATGGGGCCAAGGGAGGGGGCGTCCAAAGACGGTCCTTGTGTATATATATGTATAGAAGTCAGAAAATGTTCACATTCCCTTGTGACGAAACAGAGTCGAGCGGATCCCGAGGCATCTCTCGTATTATAAAGTGACAGTTATATGCGCCACGAACGAGCGTATAATTATGGGTTTTTCTCGGCAGCGGTGCCCATAAACCGCGGGGAGGCTGCAACAAAGTCTCGTACCTCTATATCTGTATATATACGTATAATATAATAATTCGAAAGAAGCGTATATATTATCGGCCAGTCGTGCCTGCACACTATTCGTGCGCGTTTTGTGCAAACAATGAAAAATAGTGCTTGAAATGCTGGCTGATTTATATATCTTTTCGGAATTTTATGTTGCTTGGCTTGCTTGCGGGCCAAGGGTCAGGTGAGCCGGCATGACGCTCGAAGACTGGGTTTCGTGCAAGAAAAACGACTGGCGGGCTAATGGAGTGTGCCGTGCCGCCTAGGGGGCTGGAGCCGTCTGCCAGAAAGCAGTCCGGAAGCGGACCGGGATACGCTACGCCAGGCGGTGGCCCTAAGCACTCGTCTCAGATCTCCGCAGGTGTCCCGTCTTCTCGCGCAACGCCCCGGGCGTGAGTCTGCGCGTGTTCGTGACCTATACTTGAACGGCCAGGCCCGGTCTATGATAAGGTATCCGTATACACGTATAATAGTCGGTTGGCGGCACCCAAAGAAGACGCGAGACAGAAAGAAAGCCGTCAGTGAACGGAAGAGAGTAAAGCTAGTCCGAGGGACGTAAACCATCTCTGTAAATTAGTGCCTGCAGCGGTCCCGATCTCCGAGGAACCGGAGAAGGGCGTTGAAATAATCGCCGAGGAGGCGGCTCAACCTTGTGCCACGCCCGCGACCTGTGGCACGGATCTATGTGCATCATCGAAGGGATGACAGCCCAAGGACTCGTCGTGCGAGCGCGGGAGCGGCACCATCGCGGCGGCACACCCGTGAGTCCTGCGCCCGTGGTCGCACCGGGCCAGGAAACCGCGGCGTCCTCGGCCCATCTCGAGCTCCCAGGGACCGGCTATCCAGCCGAGGCGTCGCTCCAAAAGACGCGGAGGTAGACGTCGTGGTCGGATAGGTCGCAGATCCACCTGGAGGACAGCTCCGAAGGAGCCAGGCCCCTTGACTACAGTCTAGAAGACATGCACGTGGGTATAGACGACTGCCGCCGGTGGCAGAGCACCGACTCTGCCGGCCCGGCGGTCAGGAGACTCGACCACGAAACGGTCGCCGGGAGTGTATCCGGGACAAAGACCCAATTCAGCAGCAGGCCATAGCGCCCGAAGACGGAAATATGCGAGAGGAGATGAACCCGAGGGCAAGCTCGAACGACCCCCCCAACTAGCCCGGAGCCGAACGGACAGCGATTCGCGACGGACTCCCGGCGCAGCGCTCGCACCGAGGGCGGGGGGTGGGAGGGCGCGCGCTTCAGCGCAACGGAGCCACACTCGAGCTCTAAGGAAGGGTAATGAACACCGGCGCCTAGTAGTGGCCGAAGGTGCAGGGGCTCCGCGACGGAGGTCCTGCGAGAGGTAGAGTCAGAGGTAATCTGGGTCCCTCCGGCGATCGGAGATAGATCAAGTCATATAGATGAGAGTGAGTCGGGAATAAGAGACGGAGTCGAAGAGACGGGAGAATTAGTGCGCACTTGATGGGAATAATGTTTACTGCCCCGAACGCCCCGCGCGCCGCAGCCGCCGACTACTTGCTAGTCGGTTCCCACTGCCAGGACTGGTATATTGTATAGATACATTAAAAACTTTGAAAAAATGTAGCTCGCGACTATATGTAGATCTATAAGCGCGTATCTTGCGCGACCAGAGTTGATGAAATTTTAATGCCGCCGACACAGATTTAGGATTAGGTCTGGGTGTATGCGTGTGTGCATCCGTAACGAGAGGGGTACGGACCCCGTTTGGGTTCAGTCTATTTCGTTACATGTTTCGTGGTGTGTTACCCAATATCTCGTGTGGTAGTGGAGAAGGGCGCAGGTAGTAATGGGACGAACCAATAATAGCATGGTATGAGGAAGGCGGGGCGGCGACCAATCGGTGCTACGGCGACGCCGGTTTCACCGTTACCGACAAAGCGAAAACCGGGTCCTGCGTTTCCTCCTTTTGTTCTGTTTTGGGTTTATGTATAACACTATTTAAATAGGCAAATTAACGTAGTATCGTTCAAATGACGAAAAGCGAATAATTTCTCGACCCTTATCGACCCTATAATTTTTAGATGCATAATAGGAATTGTGGCCCTCACTTCGCTGACTGCGGCCTAGAGGTCGACACTCTAAATGACCATTGGTAGAAGAAATTCTTAGCTTGAAGTCTGAATGCATTGGAATTTTAGTGATTCATAGATAATACTAATGGAGAATCTGGTAAAAGTTTAAAAACCAGCTCCCGAGTTATTGGGAATTTGATTTAACACGGACACTGAGGATAATTCAAGAAATGCGACTGTCTTACGCTGGACAAAAACTATCTTCCTATCGTGAAACAATGTTGAGAAAGCAATAGATAAAAAACTGAGCATATTCACACTTATATTATTTATAGAGAAGAGAGAGCGTGAGCGAGAAGTGAGAGAGAAGAGAGAGAGAGAGAGAGAGAGAGAGAGAGAGAGAGAGAAAAAGAGAGAGAGAGATTGAAACACAGGTAAGAAATACGCTTTACAATTTCGAAAGTATAGAAACGCATCATCTTATTGTGGACCGACAACTATCTTTGATAATAGATCAGTGGCTAGGGAAAGGACATCAGTCGATATTCACTGGTTGACAAGCATAACAAATTTTTTTCCGACGTTAAACGGATTCGCTTGATTCACTTTTAGGCTTTATATGTTCATTCTGAAAAAATCACAATTGCTCGCTTACGTTTAACCAAGATGTGCAAAAATTAAATAAAGAAATCACATTAAAATCTGATCAAACCACATTTAAAAACGTATTTCTGACTCTCAGAAAGTATATAATAATTAATATTTTTATCTAAATTACAATCTGCCTTTATGTTGCTAATGTACAAAAGCTCGTTGCATGGTACATGGTGGTGGAGGGGGGAGGAGGCGATACATCCTTAAAAATCACAATCTCTATACAATGTCGTTTAAAATCTCGCCCAACGAAGCAACTCGCTGAATTTTTCCCTTTCCCAAGAGTATACGTATACGGAATACAGAAACACTCGTACAGCGTACGAGCGAAGCTTGAAGCAGAGTGCATTCCGAAGAATCGCAATTAAGGGAACGGGGGTGTGGGAGGAGGGGAGGGGGGCGAAAAAATTTAAGAAAAGGAGGAGACGGTTTAAAGCTACACATATAATACAGGTATAAAGACGTACTCGCTCGCGCGCATACAGAGTGTAGGGTAGAAGCCCGCCTCTTGATGGGGCAATAAAGCAGATCATTTAATCCTAAGTACGGCCGAGTTCGTGGAGGCTCTCCCTCCCTCTCCCCACTCTCTCTCTCTCTCTCTCTCTCTACACACACACTCTTTCTCTTTGTCTCCTTCCCTATCCCCCTTCCCCTTTACAGAGTCGAACGTCAGCGGAGCGGGACGCGCACCGCTGCCGAGTCGACGCGCAGGTGCAGCGGCGCACCATACACGTAGCACGCGCTACTCGCTGGGAGCTTCGCC
Organism: Sycobia sp. Sy_11; assembly: GCA_018907035.1. Classification (NCBI taxonomy): domain Eukaryota; kingdom Metazoa; phylum Arthropoda; class Insecta; order Hymenoptera; family Epichrysomallidae; genus Sycobia; species Sycobia sp. Sy_11. Next base: position 5,650 of record JACCIC010000244.1, read on the forward strand.
AGGTCCGATGGGAGGGGGTAATTGACGGAGGCGCGGCGTAAGGAATGGCGCGCGTTCATATATATATATATATATATATATATATATATATATATATATACTATATACGGAAAGTTGCATCTCGCTCGCTCTCTCGCTGTCGGTGCGCGAGGAGCGCGAGAGGGAAAAGAGAGTAGCCTAGGCGGAGCTGCTGATACCGCTGGCACTGCCGGTGCCGCCGCCGCCGCCGCCGCCGTAGTAGCAGCCGTTCGCGGGGCAGTTCGTCGCGCTTGCGCGCGGCACTCTCGACTCGGTGAGCAGAGCGAAAGAGGGAGAGACAGAGAGAGAGAGAGAGAGAGAGAGAGAGAGAGAGAGAGAGAGAGAGGGACTCGGATCTTCCTCTTTCCCTCTTGCCTCCGGCGTCGAACCCGAGCGCGAGCGGAAGAAAGAGCGTCGTAGATGTGTTTTTACGCTTGTCTCACTCGCGTTCTCTCCATTGCTGTCTCTCTCAACGCGGCTAGGAATAGCACTCTATACTCTCAGGCAAGCTCCGCCTTCCTGAGAGCCGGCTGGGCGAGCCCTCTCGTTCTCCCTCCCCCCCGCCCGGTATCTTCTTCCTGGGCTGGCTCTCGTCGCGTGGTGGATGGGGGGGCGGGGTTGGGGGGAGGGCAGAGAGGAGAAGGAATAAAATGCCCTCTCGCGCGAAGGGGTGTGGGTACACCTCTGCCCGGGCGTGGTGCATGCACCTCGCGCGAGAGGGGGAGGAGTCCGGAGAAACGGCTTCGCCACCGCGGGGTTAATCTAGAGAAGAGAGGACTGGTGGAGACTCACTCTCTCTCTCTCTCTCTCTCTCTCTCTCTCTCTCTCTCTCTCTCTCGACTCTGACATCATTTTGGTCCGAGCGTGAAAAGTCTTTCTTTCCTTCTCCCGTCATCACCACCCCCCAACCCACCCGCTCCACCGCACTCGCGATATCGCTCCGCGCTCTCGGCTCTGAATATATAAAGGATAACTTGACGCGTGGTATGGAGATTTTGCATATCATCGCGGCCGAGAAATGTTTCCGTTGGCGCGCGAAACATCCTGGAAACGTTTTAAATTTATACAGGACGCGAATTTTATTTGAATTTCTGTTTTTTCTTTTTGCTTTTTTACTGTTTTCGATTTATATATATATATATATTTTTTTTTTGGTTGCTTTCAAATGCGATATGATAAATGTATTTCTGTTGTTATTGTTATTTTACAATTGTTTTTACGCGATTGCTTCGTTTTTCTTCCTTAAAGTTTGACGTTTACTGAGAAGGAGAGATATTCGTCGAACGAATTTGGTGCAGATGAATTATTCTGATCTATCGCTGTTCCAAACGTGAAATATGCTATTTTCTTACCTACCAATTAGTATACTTTAGTCGCTCTTTCACTGAAATATAGCCAGATGTCTAAGAAATATTTAAATTAAATGTCAGGCAGAATTCCAGACATTGTCACAAGCCGCGAGAACAGTGACTCGAGAATGATAAAAACGGTAGACCAGTGATTCAATCTGTTTTATCTGATAGATAAACAACTGTTTATCGCACGCGATTAGGTAAAAAATTTCTCCTGGATTGAATATATGAAAAGATTGTAGTAGAGTAAAGATAGAGAAAAGATAGAGAAAAGATTATAGTATAGATAAACGGTTCCTATGGTGCAAAAATAATGTAATGGCTTTTAGAAAGATTGGTTTCAAATAATCACAATACTAAATAATTCCCAAGTTTGCTGATCTATTCAAATTATTTATTATATAATAATACATATTTTAATTAATACATTTATCTCTCAATCATTCCTAATACTACGCCGATGCGTTAGTGAAGCTAATGGATATTTTCATTAGCATTAACATCTATACTAATTTGATCATTCCTCATTACAGTAGATATTTTTATCAGTATCCTGAAGTGTTTTAATAATAGCTGCTTGAAATATAAGTACTAAGTATGTAACACACTTTGATTTAATTATTATTCGAAAACTCATATTTAATTATTATATAATGCTCGTTTTAAATTCGTCAAAAATCTATAAATAACGCCAGTTCTTCGATGTCCAGCAAAGCTCAGGGCGAGATTATAAGCTAAAGCAATCATGAATATGCTCTAAGAGACTATTGACAGTTTGAGCCAAGAAACTAAGGTTCCCCGCTATCTAAATTCTTCATTGTTATAATAATTACATGCTTGTCACATAGTAACTCGATCCGTTCGAGCAGCAGAAAATAATAATTGGCAAATTTTAATGAGAATGCGAAAAGACTAAATACAGGATCCTGTATATCGATAAGTAGAAACGTGGCGGGCACGGTAAGACTTGTACAATGAGATCAAAATGTGTACCAAAGCCGTGCTTATGAAAAGCAAAAAAACCTAACAGTCCACGCTATAAATATCCGTGATATAATATTATATTTTCTTAATTAAGAAGAAGAGCATCTGATATATATTGCAAGAAATGGTCATATCACTATTTCAACTAAATAAAACTCTAGAAAAACTACTACTAAAAAATGAAGAAAATAAATTAATTTACTATTGTTAGTGTAATCAGAATTAAAATTATAAATACTATTACATTACTTTCTAAAGCCTGTAAAATCGGTATAAATATTTATTAGTTTAGTGTACAGCAGTTGAAATACGTACAATTGTAGCAGCTTTACTATATAACAAAGTAATTCAAGTTACATGGCTTGTAATGTTACTTTATCTGAATAATAGTTCTGAATTTGGGCAAAGGTTTTAATAAAATATTATAGAATTATTACGCTGCATTCATAATTATTACTATATAAGAAACACAAAGCAGTTTGACAAGATTTTTATTGCAATATTGCTACGAACTCTAGTTCTCGTTCGCAATTAATCCAGTCGAAGAATTCAACGAACAGGAAAAAAAATCTTAAAGGGACAGCTTCCTCAATCAAGCGGGGTACGCGTCGAGCGTCCTCACCGCAATACTGCCCACGAACAATCACGCCCTCTTCCCCCGCTGGAAAGGTGGGGTAGTTAATCTCTTTCTCTACCAGAGCTCCGAGTACATGTATGTATATGTGCATATATATATATATATATATATATATATATATATATATATATATATCCGTACGTACGGAGACGGCACAGAGGTGAAAAAGTGTCGTCACCCTCGCCGCATCCGCCGGCTTCCGCGGACAGCGCGCCGCGCTCACGTAGGTCCGGGACCCGTCGCCGTCCGAACGACCGTCGGTGGCCACTCTCGACTCGTGACAGAAATTACCAAACCGTCCGGCCGCGTTCTCGCTGCCCCTTGTACTCCTCCCTCCCACATCCCTGGCTCCACTAACTCACTCCCTTCATCCCCCTCTCACTCTCTCTCTCTCTCTCTCTCTCTCTCTCTCTCGCCCTTCGCTCGCGGACGACGCTGCATATTAATCTCCCGGACCGCAGCACGCATCAGGGCTCGCGAGGTGGAGGAGGAGGAGGAGGAGGGGGCGGGTGGGGGGTTGGTCCATCGAGGGTTCGCGTTAGTACGGCCGCGGCGGTTTATCGCGCACCTGCGCCTCGCCACGCGTCGCCGCTGCTCGCTCCCTCCAACCACCCCCCCCCCCGTATTTTTTCTCCCTTCTCCTTGCGTCGCGCGGCCTTCGAATGGCGCGCCCTACTGCTCGCTTCGCCTTGGCGCTTTTCTACCCCGAGGGACGTCACGGCGGCGACGCAGCGGCACGCGACGATAAATCTCGGAACGGTGAAAATTGAGCCGTGGCTCGAAGAGAAGTTCGAGGAACTCTCGGAACGCGCGTCGTCTGCGTCCGGATGCTTTTGCCGCAGCGGCAATCGCGATCCTTGGTCATTGGCATATAGTTACGTGGAATCAGTCGTTGGCGAATGGTAAGACGGAATTTCATTTGCATTTCGTCGTCCCGTTGTTCGTGCCAGTGCCACGGGTAAAGTTCCGCCTCGGTTATCAGAAGACGTCAACTTCTGCCTGCAAATCCGTTACTGCCGTGAATCTCTTTCGTGGAACATTTCAATGATAGAAATATACACAGTATATATTAGCAAAAGCAGTCGAATGCCTATTTATTACGATTTTTCAATTCGTCTTCGTAAACAAGAGGCCAAGGAATTATTTAATTTTGACAGCGCAAAGATCCGAATGACGCCTGGTCTATAGCGTACATCTATCTACTGATTTATCTTTTTTACTGCGGTGAAAATTTTTCACTCGGAAGAAGAAAAGGAAGAAGAAGAAGAAGAAGGAGAAGAAGAAGCATTAAAATTTTCCGTCCGACAATTATTAATAAGACTTCTCGACTAATTTTAATATTCCGCGATAAATTTGTTACCACGAGCATCCGCCGCCCCCCTCTCCCCTCCCCACCCCCGAAGCCCGTCATAAAATCCTAAAGTACAATTATAACGGCTATACGGCCTTATTGTCTCGATTCAAGTACAGCTTTACAAGCGGGCGAACTTTGGATCTTAACGGCGCGCCACGGGATGACGCCCGTGAATAAGGGGGCGACAAAAATTAAGGCGGCTACAAAAGGTGACAATCCGGGGCTATAAACTCTATAAAGAGTTAACGCGCCAGAGTGGCGAGAGAGCGCGATAGGGGATGGCGAGGAGGGAGGAGGTCGAACAGCGGGAGCACCCCTGTATATGTATATATATATATATATATCGTCAACGTCGAGGGAGACGAGCCCGCTCGTAAACCCGTGTTGCGCCACCATGGACGCAGCAACGGCAGCAGCAACAGCAGCTCAGAAAGAGACTGAAGAGGCGACCCGGCTGGGGTGAAGGGGGCGTCTGGAATCTGGGTAGCGAGAGACTGTGAGAGAGAGAGAGAGAGAGAGAGAGAGAGTGAGAGAGAGAGACAGAGAAATTACGCGCGTGCGGTTTTGCGGACGAAATTCGTCGACCGCGCCGCGAAACGCTCGAAAGTTCGAATTGAACTGTCACCATCAGCCCTCGAGCGTGAGTGTGGCGCGCGCGCGCGCGCTTGCGCTTGAGCCCACCGGGGCCCCGTTTCACCTCCGACCTTTCCCTCGTCCCGATACGCCCGCGTGCAAGCGTCGTAAATCTCGCTTTGACTCCCTATTACGCTGATTTACTCGCGCGTTGGCGCGCGGCGCATCGACTCCTCCTCCTCCTCCTCCTCCTCCTCCTCCGACCCCGAGGGTCGTCTCGGAAGAGGCGCGCGTCCTTTTAACGGGGCACGCCGCTGCGGCAACTGCGCGCGACTCCCGTGCGCGCTCTCGCGGCGGTCCTGCGGATTTGCGGCGGTGGTGGCCGCCGCGGCGGGGGGAGGGGGGCGGCGTTGAGGCGGGCACGGCGACGATCGTAAAAATTAGCAGGAGGCCGCCTGACGTTTATGCTCGTCTCGTAACGATAGGCTCGTCCGAGGAGCGGCCAGAGTCGACTCAAAGCCCCCTCCCCCCCCGCCCCTCGGCCGCCACTTCTTGCCAATTCCAATCGCGGGAGCTCGCACGGGAGGACACGGGGGGTGAGAAGGGCGCGTGATTGGCTTTTAAAACTCTTTAACTTTTCGACAATAAGCCGATGCGCGCGCTCCTCGCGGCAGTGACGGTTGAAAATATGGTCTTGGGCGCGACGGCGACGGACGCGCGACAGGGGCGGCGCGTACGTGGAATTTCGTTGGGCTGCTCATTCATCGAGGGAATTAGCCGAGGCTCTTGGGCGGGAGTTGGGAGGAGGGCGTTAACTAATCGCTCTCACGTCGAATCGTCGAAAAATTAAGAAGGGTTGGGTCGCGACATTTGGCCGATCTTCCTGGTCGTCATTGGTCCAGATTACTGACCCTTCACGAAGTAAAAGCCGTAATGTTCTAAGTATACCTTCTTACTTGCAAATTTTTCCTTCTCCAAATTTACATGGATATATAGATGTATACACATATACCAATGGGTGCACGCGTGTATGTGTTTGAATAAGCATATCCAAATGAATTATGTAGTTCGGTTTCTCGAAAATTAATTTTCATATATTATAGAAAAATCGAAAATTTCTTTTAAATGTTCAGTTAGAGTTTAATGGTGAATTTGAACACAAAGCAATTACAATTAGAAAAATAAAGATCTATGATAACTTTACCTCGTAAAATTATTTTTACAATTGTGTTCTTATTGTATCTGTCATTGAAGTAAAGAAAGATCAGTTAATTTTTACGATCATCACACTCCTTCAAAATAAAATACAATATACATTGTGTAATTGACTTACTATACAATAATTAGTATACATGGAAAAAATGTTGTTAAACATTAAAAAAAGTGAAAAACAACAATAGTTTTTAATAAACTATTTTTAATCAAATTTCCTTCAACTGTATAAGAATATAATTAAAACATTTAACAATACATATGCATTTTTTAAATTTTATTGCGTATTAAATATAAGGTATGTGAAAAAAATGTTAAAAATGTATTGCAAACTCAAAATAAAATTCAATTGCTCAAAATAATTAACAACAATATAATAAAACTTCACTGTTACTATTGTCGATAAAACTCATATCTCTCATTCTTGATTCTCGTCCCAAGACAAATCCAGGCGAAGCCATTAATGTTCCAAAACTTCATTTCCAACACAACTCGCAGCGAAAAGCACGGGTGCCAAATCGATTCGGTCAATCATAGACGATATTCGCTTGACGAAGGAAGTTACGAATATTCGTGGGAAACATATTTTTCAAAGCGCGCGCTCGCGCGTTTAATCCGCTTCCCGTCGAAATTCAAATCAACCCAGGCGTCGCCGTATTTGCGGTCGCGGCCTATTTCATATAGAGCACAGCCTCCAACGAGGGTATTCCATATATATATATATATATATATATATATATATATATATATATATATAACGAATTTTGGAGTGTCCGCGGTTGCGAATTATACGACGAGAGATTCACAACTGAGAGAGTTGGAGCGGGCGGGGGTGGCGAAAAGAGGGTGAGGATCATTCAGAATGAGAGAGAGAGAGAGAGAGAGAGAGAGAGAGCGAGAGACTGAACTTCGTAATATAAGCATTATAATATTCGGAGCGAATTGTGTTTTTTTTTGTTACGCGAACGCGCGAAATTCGATGCTAATAATGCAGTAGCCCTGGTGCCCGAACGATGCCACCGCGCACATCGTATTCGAAGATTACTAATAAATGCTCGAGCTCTACGGGTTTTCACTCGGATTTAATACTATATTCGAGGTCCAAGCCAGACTATCCAAACTGATCCGTGCATCTTTCACGATATCAATAGCAGGATCGATTTGATCCGATCCATTGTGAAATTGGCAGAGCGACGGTTGTTGAGGCAATTTTTTTCGTCGCGAGTTTCGTCAACGTTTACTTCAATGATTTCGTTACTAAATAGATTTTCAACGTAGCGAAGAATGTTACGATTGAAATCGATAATAAACATCGCTATGATCGCATGCATTTATCCTTCTGAATTTCAATTGTTCAATAACGATTTGAATCAACTTCTATGTACGTAGCTTATACATATCTTACATATCTTGTTGGCAATCCTGATTATCTTCGTCATATCGATAGTTGCGGGAATGTATAAAACAAAATTTTTAATCAATCGATCATCCCTGCAAAAGTATTTTTATACTTGCAACGACGAGAATTCAGCAAATAGAAAATTCAATTCCACTCTTCATTCTCACCCTCCTCCTGGCAGACCTATTGACCGAAACCGTTCGATTCGCGCGTGGTCATTGTATCGCAAGTCCTGCTCAACAATGTCGCGTCAAAAAAAAAACAACCCAAACCGCGAGTTCTGCGTTCCCCCAAAACGAACGATCCAGCCTCTTGTCCATAAATCCACGGCAGCGCCTCGCGCTCCCCCCCCCCTTCGATTCGTCAACTTAGCGGGCACACGCCGAACTTTCGTCGGGTCCATACCCTACCCTCCTCCTCCTCCTCCTCTTTCTCCCTCCCCCAATCAAGCTGCACGGCCCGCGGTTTTCCCGACTCTCCCCCTCCTCGGTATCCCCCGCCTCCTCGGCAGTTGGCTCCGATTAACTGAAATTACCGCGGCTACGGCTTTCTCCCGACCCTCCCCCCCCACCTCAGCCCTCGCTGAACTTTGTCACTGTCCGGCCAGTGTCGAGCGGCACGCCGCAGTCAGCGATATGCCCTCTCACCGCCCCCCATCGTACTTGCCATCGCTCTTGCGTCGCGCAAACACGGTCGTTCTGGCAGCGTCAACCCCTCCGACCCGCCGCTCCATCCCCCGTCGCAGACCTACCTCGGAGAGGGCTCGAATCAGTCGCGGATGACGGAGCGCTTTTAAGTATCCCTGGCCGGCGCGTCTGTGGAGGACCGTAGCAAAAAAAAAAAAAGAAGCGAGCAACCGAGCGAGTGGGATAGAGGGGGGGAAGAGAGAGAGAGAGAGAGAGAGAGGAGAAAAGCCCAAAGAAAAGCTCGACGGATCTCGCAATATATATATATATATATATATATATATATATATATACCGTATATACAGGATTGCACAGCTTCGACGTCGTCCCTTTGAAGCGCGAGCGCTGCAAAGGCGAGCAATATTGGGGGCGGAGAGAGGACGAGGGCGGCAGATTTAACGCGATTAAGAAATTACGAGGATTTTTAATCTCTGCTCTGGAGACGTCAGATGTAACATATATATATATATATATATATATATATATATATATATATATATATATAGAAGCTGGGCGATTGGTCACCAACCGGTGCGCGGAAAAATAAATAAACCTCTAGAAGTGCGAAAGAGGGAAAGAGAGGGAGAGAGAGAGGCAGAGAGAGAGAGAGAGAGAGAGAGAGAGAGAGAGAGAAGTGTGCTTACAAACTGCTCGAAATTGAATCGCTGATTAAGAGTTTAGGGTCTCTCTCTTTCATACTCCCTGGCCCCTTTTTTTTCTCCGACACCATCCCTCCGGCACTGCACACTTAAAATCAATATAAATTACAAGGTTAATCACACCCCTTCTTCCCTTTGAACTTATCTCCCTCCCCTATATATATATATATATACATAGTGAAAGAGGGAGGGAGGGGGAGAGAGAGAGAGAGAGAGAGAGCTCCTCGCCGCTCCGCAGTAAAGTACATTCAAATGAGAGCAAGGACTTGAGAGAATTATATCCGGATAAGTTCCCTTTATATTGAAAAAAAAAAGAATCCCAGTAAATTTCCAGGGGCGGAAGTCGATTCCTCGCGCAATCGTTTATATTATTATGGCTCGACACTCAAAGTAGAGCAGCGTAACAGAGAGCACGAGGTATATAGATATTAATAAATGCTCGCTGCTACGGGAGAGGGGGGTCGAGCACACCGACATCCGACATACATCGTCGCACGTCGGTGCTACCGCCTCGCGCGCCGCAAAAATAAAGTCCGCAATTTTTACCCGCATTCCCGTTCGCTCGTTTCTATGTATTTACCGGCTGGAGTCGACTGTATTCGCGAGTTATCGCATATATATTTACAGACGTTTGTATAAAAGATCCCCTGTCTCTCTCTCTCTCTCTCTCTCTCTCTCTCTCTCTCTCTGTCGCGCTCTCGCTCTGCGCACCCGTCGGCCGATGTACCCCCTTTGTCTCTTACCGCGCCCCTTCCCCCGCCGGTCATTTCGAACGCGTTTTATACATTTCGCCGGGGCGCTCGCGTCCTTGTCGCGGCTCTCGCCCTCGGGGCGAACTTGGCGGACGACCGCGCTGGCTTGCTTCTCCCCACCTCCACCGCTCTCACTATCTCCCTCTCTCTTTCTTCTTCTTCTTCGTCGTCGTCGTCGTCGTCGTCTTCTTCTTCTTCTTCTTCTTATTCCCCTTACTCCCGCTGTTCCTTTTCTATCTCCCCGCCCGCCTTCTCCTTCCGCCTCATCCGCGTCCTCGACTGTGGATCGCCGCCGACGCGCCGCTGCCGCTCTTTGTTTTCTCGCATTTGACAATTATTCGGTAATTTATCAAAGCCTCCGCGCACACAATGGAGAAGGAGGAGGGGGCGGACGGGGAGGATGGGGTCGCGGATGCCCGTGAGCGAGCGCGGAGTGTCGTCTTTTTGCGCGTTTGCCAAAGACCCGTTGACCGAGTCCGCAGGCCGTTCAGCGCCGGACGACGGAGCTGAAAATAAAAAGGAAAAATAAAAATCATCGAGCGACCGAGCTATACATCGGTATACATTAGATGAGGAGGGTGGGGGGCAAGATTGTTTTTTCAAATGTATTTCAAACTGTATAAACAGAAGTCGAAAATCTTATTTTGTTTTTTCTTTTGTTCTGCGAATGGTTTTTAATTTTAAATTTACAGAAGACATCGTGCACTGCGTAAGGTTGGATTAAGGAAGATGCTTTGTTTTGTTTTTTTTTTTTTTTTTTTTTTTTTTTTATTGTCAATGTTTTGCTTAGAGGGAATTATGTATATTTAAGACTGTATGAAAAAAAATATGAGAAAATGCCATGGAAAAGTTACAGTCGAGCATAGATCGTTAAGTGGTTATATATAGATATATATATATATATATATATATAACGATATATATATACATAGTATTCAAATCATACTCTCAAGCTTCTAGGTCTAACATTATACTTTCCATTAATAAAACAGGCGCATGTTACTGAACGTTTTATCAAACTTAAGTAAGCGATGATCTTCGTTTTGAAATTTAACGACGTATAAAATATATAGTTGCGTAGTCCTGTGAATGCGTTGTTAGCTTTAAGCGATATATATATATATATATATATATATATATATATATATTTGTTCCTCTATATACTTTCAAGCGTATATTAAATTTTAAATGAAAAGCAGATGCATAAGCGGATAAAAGATAGATGTAAAGCGAGGCATGCATAAAATTTTTTTTTTGTTTTATTCCCGTTCGATTCACAAAGCGGCTAGTTAGGAACCTAAAACAAGGTACTTACAAGCCTTTCTTCATCGGGGTAAGAACTGCATCGTTACGTGCACTTGAGACAAAGTAAATGAGAACTGCAAATTTTTTTTTATACAAATATTACGTTTATGTATTTAATTAATGTTTATCAGAGCCAATTTGGCACCGTAATGGTTGCGATAAATCAGTCTTTATATCTATATATATATATATATATATATATATATATATATATATATATATATATATATATGCACTGACCGGGCGCGGCCTTATTAAAAGCTCCGCGCGCGCGCCGAGATTATGCGCACACGTAGCACATATGCAAAACTAATGGAGATTCGCGCAAGTATACCGGCAAGTTTAATTACGCTTTCGGCAATAAAGGGGCCCCGTCGCCCTTACCGCGGGCGAAAGAGAGACGGCGACGAAAAGAGAGTCAAACGGGCACGAAACAACGTGTATTTATATATGTATTAAAAAAATAATATATATATATATATATATATATATATATATATATATAAAGGATAAAAGATTAAAAATAATCATATACGGAGCAAGAATGAGAGGAGCATTCGACTGAGGGACACACACGCACGCAGGCACGCGCGCACACACACACACACACACACACACACACACAGCGACAAATCCGCGGAGATACAGACTGCTCCAGACAAAAAAGAGGACAAGAGGGAGGGTGGTTCCGAGGGGGTGGGGGGGTGGCGGGGAACTATCTCATTGTGTGTTAATACGTTCCGGGCGCGCGAGCCGCGAATAAAGCGTCCACCGGCAGCTCCTTGCTTTATATATATATATTGTGTGTTTAACCATGTACGTATGAGATCGCTGCTCTTATCATCGCCCCGCGCGCGAGGCCACGGCGACTTCGTTTTCGGGGGAGGGCGATTGGGCGCGCGTAAATAAATTTCGCCCGGAAAGGGATAAAAGAGCGTCGGAGCGAGAGTGCGAGAGAGATGGTGCGCCAAGCCTTTGAAAATCGAGCAACGTGCGTGTCTCCCGCGGCGGTGGCGGCGGCGGCGTAAGGGCAGCGACTACAGCCCGCGCGCGCGCTCGTAAAACCGGCTCGTAACCGATTTTCTTGGTTCCTCTGTCGCGAGGAGGGCGATTTCTCCACCTCTCCTTTATAGGTATTATATATATATATATATATATATATATATATATATTATATATATATATATATATATATATATATATTTATATATATTTATATATACTTGCACTGTGTATGTTTGGCCTCTCATCCTACACACGCGGAGAGAACATTTTATAATCGTCCTTAAACTCTCGCGAGTCCCGTGCCGCGCTCTCTCATCTGTACGAAGCATCAACCTTTAAGCTTTCGTGCGGGTGTGTACGCGCGCAAGCGTGTGTATATGTGCCCGTGTGTGCGTGTATGTAGCAGATGGATTTCTTCTCTTTTTCAGTTTTATTTTAATCCTTCTTCTTCTTCTTCATGTTCTTTTTTTTCTTCTGCGTCTTCTTCTTCAATTTCTCATTCTACACGAGTTATTCGTTGTGGGAGATTGAGCCCGAGAATTCGGGAGTATGAGCCCGTCCGAGGAGAAAGGAGATGTTAACCATTATACAGGTGTGCAGTTTGATTAGATCTATAATTGGATTATAAATCGAGAAATAATTGCGCAGGTACGTTTGTTTGTCTTCGACGCTTTAAATAACGCGCGCCCGCGCCTACCCGTCTGCAGTGCGAAATTACAATGCTCTTTCGGCGTATCTCGTTTTCTAATGGGGATTAAAACAAAAAAAAAAAAATAATAATAAGAAAAATAAATAATTAATTACGCTGAATGTTGTTCAAAATTTTTAAAATACTTTGCCGTCAGCGCGAATATCGCGGCTACGAATCGATTACTTGCGTCATCACAAACTCATCCGCCATAGTTATAAAAGCTCATCGAAAATCGATCCCATCAGATTTTTTTTCTTTTTTTTTTTTTTTTTTTCAAGCCGTCGCGCGCCTCCCGTACATCACACGAGCATAATAATAATTCTTTTCGGTGTATAATACGACGCACCGAAAGTGATGTGGGTTGTGGGTTAGGGAGGAGGAGGGGGGATGTCGCCTACCCTGTTTTTTCTCCAAGGCGTAGTACGAATTAAAAACCTATCGACTCGCTTGCACATGTGTATGCGTATACGCGCGTTTGTACCCACGACGAGAGGATCTCGCGACTATCCGTAAATTACGCGAAAATTTGAGCGGCAATTTACGGAGGCTTAGCGAGGGCTTTGGCTCTGTATATCTGCGTAAGAGAGCGGTGGGAGCGAGAAAGAGAGCGAGAGAGACAGAGAGAGGGGGGAGAGAGAGAGAGAGAGAGAGAGAGAGAACGGGCAAAGCCACATATTGGATCATATCGTATTTTCTCCCACCGCATGAATAATGCATCTCCAGAGAAAAGCTACCGTGTTCTTCTGCTCGGCGTCTCCCCCCCCCCCCCCCTCCTCCCTCTCTCTCTCTCTCTCTCTCTCTCTCTCTGGCATATCGCCCTGGTTCGCCCCCCCCCCTAACAGCGGCGGCAGCAGCAGCAGCAGCAGCAGCCGGAGCCCTCGTTTCTTCCTTCGCGCGCGGGCTAGCCTGCCCGCCTCTTCTTTCTCTTTATCTTTATCTATTATCCACTTTTGTCTGGGGAAATTACAATTTTCATCCGGCCCGCGGAGAGCCGCCCGACTTATCGCTCTCGAGCCTCGTACGCACCGTGCGAATTCTAATTCTCAGCTAACGACTGTACATACTTGTTTATATGATGTGTGTATATATATATATATATATATATATATATATATATATATATATATATATATATTATATTACACGAGAGCCGCGCGGAATATTCAGTTTCGCTGTGTACGTGATTTGTTGAAGAAACAAAATTGTAATCCATTGCGCAATTTTCTCTAGGCTACCGTAGCGACTTTTATTTTAATAATTTTAAGGTATACGATATACGATATTACTCTGAAGAATCAACTAAGATAAAGTATAATTTCCTATTGATGTCCCTGTCGCATAATGGAATCCAATTTCTTTCGAATGAAGCTACACTTATGGACCATTTTTAAATGTAACCTGCACAACTTGCTTATCACACCAAGATAATTCGGCAGATGGTGCATTTACAATTTTTCATCCACGTACTATTCTTGCACTTGTAGGAAGGGTTGTGCGCCTCGACTGCGGATCAGAGATTTTAATAAGTAAAGTTTACCCTAATCCTTATGATATGAATAGATGATATACAGAGTAGCTAGTGCTAAGGCTCTAAGCATTCTGCGATATATTAATCATTTTGTATATTGGATATATTTTTAAGGGCGTATACCTGGAAATAATCACAGAAATAATCTGCAAGTATGAACAATATGACCGTATAAGATATACATTGAAAATATAATTTAAGTCAAATATTCGTTAAACTAGTGTGCACATTACAAATCACCCAACCGAATTGCATTTCATAAGATAGAACTTGATAATGAGTTCGGACTAATAAAAACCTCACCACTGCTTGCTACTGATATCATTCATCATACCAATATTGGTACTGCAGACTTTTAAATTATACGCTATTTATATGTACGAATATTTCAGGTACCCCATTCTTCGTGTCATAAAAACTCATTTCTTACGATTTTTTAAAATTTTTGTAAAAAAAATTTAAAATCAAAACCACCGGGAAGAAGAAAAATAAAACCCTAATTGAATACGTGAAAATAAGAGTGGCGGACTGTGTCGCATATAAACCACACGAGTTCGGATGAAAACTATTTAAAGCAGGGCCGATCTCGTATCCGAGAGTATTTACTTGGCTCGCTTTATTTGATATATGCCGCGCAATATGATGCGCCCCCTTCCAAGATTTGAACGTCGTACAAACGAAAAATCACGAATCTAGAAACCATCATTCCAATTTTCTCTGCTTCATCACTACCAAGATCCCGGAGGAGATTGGGACGTGCGGATTCGTTGTCGAGACAAACATATGTATGTATATATATATATATATATATGAACGAGGGGGGCGCAAAAAATGCGGGCTAGCAGTAAAGAAGAGATAGGTTAAGTCGTCGGGTGGATTTTCGGTTTTCTCGCCCGACGAGTGAAAGAGAGAGGGAGAGAGGGGGGGAGAGACAGGCGAGCGGGCGCGCGAGATAAATCTTGGATTAGCCGGCGCGTATTCCTTCGCTCTCCTTCTTATTCTTCTTCGTCCGTTCCTCCTCCTACTCCTCCACCTCCTCCGCCTCCTCGGCCACCGCCCCGCTCGCGTTCGTTTTTCTCGGCCCTCTTGCGCGCTCGCCCCGTGACAACAAGGGCTTAACAAAGTCTTACAAGCTATATAAGACAGCCCGGGACTACCGTGACTGTCGAGCAAGCGCGCGCGCGCGAACAGCCGTGAGCGGCTTATGCGCGCGCTAAGCGACTGGGAGAGAAAGAGAGAGAGAGAGAGAGAGAGAGGGGGGGGGAGAAAGAGGTAGAGGGAGAGATATTCGCGCGCCTTCGGCTCGCGTACACGGATCCAATCAAAAGATTCTATACGGTTTTACGAACACTTTTTTTCGTCCCTTTTCGTCGATAACTTCTACTTCTTCTTCTTTTTCTTCAGTGCGCGCTCTTTTGATAACTTCGTGACTCAATTAGCGCGCCAATGCGAGAGTTATGAATTTTGCTCTCTTTCTATCGGATAGCATGGGTTGCTGTTTAATGATATATGGTAAATTAAGATTATATATATATATATATATATATATATATATATATATATATATATATATAGCATACATACACATGTCCAGTCGACGAAAGCTAACTTCGCGTACCCATCGGGTCTTATATTTTGCCCCAAAAAATAGCGCATTATTACCAAAATCCAGGTAAAGGCTTTTCTAAATATACCGTCAATTTTGATTATATGGATAAAAAATGTCCGAATTCCCAATATGACGAAAATCGTCAATATACTGAAATTACGCCGAGAATTATATTGAACGATCGAAGATACGCGATAATCGTGCGAACTAACGTATGCATTACTACAACCATCCATCAAATTTCAAAGCAATCGAATAATTATTGTGTCATTAGCGGGCACGTTGAAATCGTGCTCGATTTCGCCATAGACTTTAGAAAACACGGATTCGTCCATCGTATTCTCCGGATGCACGCTCCTGCGACTATTTTCTGCTCTCAAATAGAAACTATAATCGCTGATTGACAGATCAGAGGTTCTCGCTGAAAGAAACGATTATTTTCAGGCACTCGTTGAATTTTATTATTTACGAGACGTAACGAAAATTTGAATTAATATAAAATTTATCGAACTGAAAAATTATTACGTATGTAAAAAAGAAGAAGAGGATTTTTTGATCGAAAAAAATGTTTCCCTTTAATAACTCACTGACCTAACGGACCAGTCCACTAGAGTGTGCTCGACCTCATTATCAATTTTTTAATATTCATTTCCAAATGTCCAAAATTAAATTTTCTACGAATTACCAACTTTTTCTGGCTTCCATTGTAGTTTTATTGTTCATTTTAAAAGAAGAAGAAAAAAAATCAGGATGATGACGACGAAGAAGAAGCTCGCAGAACGCCGCCAAAACCAATCCTCCGTTTCTTTGAAGTCGTCCGATATTAACCGCATATAATTCGATATCCACACGATGTCGTCCATGTTAACATAACGGTTCTTCAGCATGTTCCATTCTTTTAAAATTCTTTCACCCGATAGAACTTTCGGTGACGCACATTGAAAAGTTTCGAATTTTCGTGAGATCGATTTACTCGACGAGCTCGTTGCTGAACGCATCGATATACTCGTTCTTATTAATCTTTTCTGAATTTTCACACTGAAAACTTTATCCTGCAAGATTTTTTCTCCCTTTTTACAGCCAATGAGCAATATATATAGTTGCCTCAATTGGTCTATTTTATTTTAGTCAATAACATCCTACCTTTTTGTCTATTCTCCCTTCTTCGCAATTTTTCTTTAACATATTAATTGAAAATGTCCCGCTTTAATCCATAATGGATGGATCACCCTCGTCGATTTTCATGCGTCCCCTCGTTCGCCTCAAAGGATTCGCCGTCCCACTCTCTTCCTCTCTCCCCCTCTCTTTCACCCATCGGCTGTACAGGCACGACTCGTCGCGCGTCGTATCCAACAAATACACCGAGCTTCCCTTTACCTCCACGGTGCGCCCGCGAAGAGGCGTCCCGACCGCCGCGGCGTCCCCGCAAAAAACGCACACCGCGGCGCGGAACGTTCTCTCGTTAATCCGAGGGAACGCATATCCGTCCGCGAAGAGAGCATTAAGCCTAACGAGGCGCCGAGATTCAAGAGGTTAGAGAGAAAGAAAGAGAGATAGCTAGAGAGAGAGAGAGAGAGAGAGAGAGAGAGAGAGAGAGAGAGAGAGAAGGACAACTCTCGCGGGCTCGTTCGAAGAAGCACGAGGCGGAAAAAACGGATCAACCTCCCCGTGGTCGTGCGTTAGCGTCGAGCGCGCCTCCTCATCTTCCGATGCTTGAGTCGTCGAAAACGGAAAAAGGAGGAAGCCGCATTACATCCGCCCGTCTCCAAATTGCCCGCGGGGTAATTTGTGCGCGACCTCTCTCAATCTCTCTCTCTCTCTCTCTCTCTCTCTCTCGCACCCGCTCTCGAGACTCGACCGGAGGATCAAAAAGATACGGCGGTGAAGACGGGCGCATGGGGGGGGGGGCTGTTCGTTAATTCGGTGACCCGTTGATAATGAAATCCGCGGCGCGGAACTAATTGCACCACACTGTATATGTGTGGGCGAATATATATATATATATACGTAAACGTTCTTAATTATTTTCAAAATATTCGTTGCGTTCTCGCGATGAGACAATTATATTCCGTTAACGTATGATAATTCTTTGCGCTTTCAAGATTGTTTTAAGTATTTGCCAATCGTTTTTATCTCCACGAATAGAATCGCTCATGAATACAATAATCCAAGTTTGCTAAGAATGAGATGCTATCAAGACATTTTACAGATTACCTTCACAATGCACACTATTAGAAATTCTAAATGACAACTTTATTATTATTAATAGTGCAAAAGAATAGCATTTTTTATTAGAAAGTAATAAGTCGCATGCAGTAATTTTATGAATTTTCATTTAAGATTTTCATCAATGCAAATAATAATTTATTTCCCATTGTAAACTCCTGGACATCCTGTAAATATTAAGACCTAACAATCTTTCATTCTCAATAGATGACATTTGCTTTCTTATACTTTAGTAATTCAATTGGACCTATTGAGAATGGCAAGCGTCAGATAATATCATTGAATAAAAAACCACATATTCGAAGACAAAGTAAGATTTTAAGAAAAAAAATTAGTGATGCGCCTAAGTCCTGACATGGATAGATTCTTACTTATTGTCAATGTAGTTCAGTCAATAGCAAATACACTAACTTCGAAATTCAGTTGAATTCAAATTAATAATAAACAATTGGAGACTACATATTTGCCGTCATAGGTTGATTAGAAATTTGTTCCTTAACTTGTCATTCTTTCGTCGAAGCCGATGCTCGTCAATGAAAAATCATTCGATTAATTTAATTTAGAGGAAAACACAAATTTACAACTAAAAAGGCATTATTTCCTGTAAAGCAAAGAATGTTAAATCCTAAAACTGAACGGCTGACGATGAAGACGTCGATCGTCCACACGTTGAAGAGTCTCCTTATAAGAACAATCTCAAGACTCGATCAGAGATACTATAACGAAATCCAGCCTTCATGAGTAAAATCAAAGTACGGATCGTATCTGCTTAAAGAATGAAGAAATGGGCAAAAAATTTGGAACATTATATAAACAGTACAATTGAGTGCGAATGCATAGAACTTATTTATTTAGTCTATTACCTATGGAAGCGAGAGTGTTAAGGTACGTGAGCTACTAAACATTAAAATGACAATTAATTCAATTAGACTCGACTAATTTTCAGGCAAGAGTAATGTCAGAATTAATATCAAGTATATTTAATTTTCGTTTATATATCGCATAAGAATGCATTTTATACTTCAAAAAATTGAAAAAATGAATCGTCTTTGTATTATCAGACAATGGTGTCGCGAACGTTTTGCGCAATGCACCTACGGGACAAGTATACGGTTTATCACGGGAAATCGCGCAAAACTTCGTTTCCACCTTTAGACGGACCATTGAGAAGACGCGCGAGGCGCCGCCACGTCAGCCGCGCGAAGCCGTAATCGCTTATTAAAGATCATTGAGCGGGATTCGCGATGTTTTTCCGAACGCCGCTCGAGTCTCGGCTCCTCCCACCCACTCTGTATTAAACGTCCTGACGACGCGTTAATCTCCGCCACCCCCTCTACCCCCTCCGCGCTCGGCGGTGAACA
>JACCIC010000244.1:30000-127500 GCA_018907035.1 Sycobia sp. Sy_11
ATTTCTTATTATAATGTCAACATGATTCCCAGTGTGCGTAAATTACACTTATCTTACCCGCGCCACTTCTCTATCTCTCTCTCTCTCTCTCTCTCTCTCTCTCTCTCTACGTCCCATTCCGCCTGTCTCGCGGTTCGACACGAGCGTTATTCGCACCCCCCCCCCTTGGACTCTTTACCGCTCGCCATTGTGTGGAAGAGAGTAGCGGCGAGAAGGCGGTGGCAGGGCAAGGCGGACCGAGACCAAGTGCAGTTGGGATTTCAAAAAGAACGCGCCAGAAGCAAAGGAAGCGCTTTGCTCTGAATTGCCGTATTATGCGAACGATTCGTCCGAATGCTTATGCAAATTCCTGGCCCCTCTGAAATTTCAAGGAAGTTATATAGTGCTAGATTAAGGTCTCCGCGAACGGGGCCGGTTGCGAGGGGGGCGGGTAGAATTTTGTTTTTCGCCTTAATGGAATAAAAAAACAAAAAAGAAGAAAAAAAGAAGAAAGGCAAAAAAAGAAGAGAAAATACTGGCCGGCGAGAGCGGAAAGAATTACGCCGACACTTGCGCAGCGGCCCCGGGAATGCTTTCGGTCCGCGGCAAATACCGCTTCAAGTACAGGAGAGCCCGATATTATTTTCAATTCCCGAACCCCCCTCCCTTTCGCCGCTTTCTTTTTCTCTCTTTTTTTTTTTTTTTATTCGATGAGGCCCCTCTCCGATTCCCATATATAGGCGGCCTTTTAATTTATCAACGCGCTACCCCCCCCCCCCGATTTCGTTATTTCGACGAAATTATTTTATTTTCAATTAATGCACTAGCTATAGCGGTCTATATCGGCTTTTATTATATTCGACATGAATAGTGATGCATGGCAATTCGGACGATGATTGTAAAATATCGGCATAGATTGATTATAGAATATAGGATTATTTTATTGTCAGTCCGTATCGGGCGTATTGCGTTTAATGTTAAATATTAATGTACGTATGAGTTTCGAGCGAGTATTTGTTCGTTCCGCACAAAAAAAAAAAGAAAGAAAGAAAAGAGTCGAATCGAATGTGGGGCGGAAAAAACGAAAATTTATTCCCTTTTCCCATAATTCACCGCGGCAAATTAGCGAAATTCTAGGGAAGCTCCAAAAGTTTTTCTGAAAGGGCTCGGTTTACAATCAATTTCAATTCCAATTTCCGCGTCCCTATATATAACAAAAGCTGCAACCGATGCGATGTATTTAACAATGAAATTTTATTAATAAAATATTCGGTCGAAGCGATAGAGATGGAGAGATGATTTCGAGGGGTGGGGCGTATCTCTCTGTCTCTCATTATCCCCGTTTTACAAAATCCTCTCTCTCTCTCTCTCTCTCTCTCTCTCTCCCTCTCTCTATAGGCAATGATGGGAATCGAACCAAAGTCCGCGCAGCAGTTTGCGCACGGGTCTTCTAAAATCACTAGCCGCTGCGCTGCCGCGTCAGTCTTTTTCAAAAAAAAAAAAAAAAAAAAAACGTGGCAGCGGAGAACAACTGCCGTGGCGAATGGATGGACCAAAAAAAATAGTAATAATAATAAAGGGGCCAGTGAGACAGGAGACAGAGAGCGATAGACGGTTGGAAAAAGGAGGGGTGGGTAGGTAGGAAGGAAGAAAAAAGGACCAGAAATGAGAAGCGGAATTGAAACATCGAGAGTGATAAATAAAATATGAGGCTCGCGCGGATCACTCAGCACTATACGTCTCCTTCCATCCTTTCAAATTTTTTCCCCCGCTGCCGCGCATTATAATTCTGGGAGTCGAGTGCGTACAGCGGTAGTCTCCCTCCCGCCCCCCGATCACTCTCTCTCTCTCTCTCGCTCTCTCTCTCTCTCTCCCTCTGCCCCTCGCTCTCTTTCGCGGTGTACAGCGCAAAAAGCGGACCGCCCGGCGATGTTTACAGCTCTAGAGTTGCACTAAATCTCGCGGGATGCACGTGGCGTGTGTGTGCGCGTGCGCCCGCGCACGCCAAGAAAGTCAGGGAGAGAAAGAGAGAGCAAGAGAAGAGAGAGAGAGAGAGGCCGTAGAAGGCCGCGTGTGACAGCCGTGTGCGATCTTAATCTGAGGTAGTTCTTTGGCAAAAAGGGCGAAAAACGACGGCGGCGGCATTGGGGAAAAAACAACCTCGCTGATAGTTAAGTCAAGTGAGGAAAGAGAGAGAGACAGATAAAGAGAGAGAGAGCACCGAGACATTTTGAATAATTCATTGGCTACTGTATTCTTTCTCTCTTTCCGAATCGCCTTGCCTTGAGCCGCGCTCCCCTTTTTTCTCCTTCATCTTTCAATCTTTTTTCCATCGCTGCTTTTCTTTCTCTCTATCTCTCTCTCTCTCTCTCTCTCTCTCTCTCTCTCTCTCTCTCTCTCTCCCCTTACTCTCCTCTTGCCACGCAGTATCCACCGACTAATACGAGATTCGCATCGCTGCAGGCGGAGAAATCGAGTGGTCAAGTGGGCAATCAATGACGCTCCCCCATTCTCTACCTCTGCCCTCCCGCACCCAACTACCGCACATCCCGTGTAATTCCCGATTATCTCCAAAATTACGCGAACGCGCCCCGGACGCTCAACGCTAATTAGCGAGAAGTGCTTTACTGACAGTGGGCGCGCGCGGGAGTAGGAGCTATATACATATATGTATATAGATATATACATATATGGACAGGGATAGGAAGATTAGAATTGACAAAGTCACGCAACGCAGTTGCCCGTTGACACCTTCGGCGGGCTGAGAGGGGGCGGGGTTGGGGAGAGGGGTCACGGGATTTTAACCAAAAATCTGGAGAACCGGACGCCGTCAATCAACGAGGCGCGCATCATATATTATTTTGCGCGGTCGCGCATCCGCCGTGTTGGTCTTACCTGCGGCTGTGTGGCTCGTTTCGAGCTGATCGATCATTGGGGGGGAGGGGGGAGGGGAGGCTATGCATTTGTGGATGGGCCGAGGACGGGAGATGCGATAATTTCGCCAGAGACAGGGGAGGGCATAAATGTATTTGTGGCGTTATTTTCGGGTGTTTCGGGTGGTTCGGAAATAGTGAGAGAAACGATTGGCTGTAATACAATCTATATATAAGATTGGCTGTTTTATAATCATTATGGAGATGTTATCGCTCGGCGGTGTTGTCCAAAGGTACTTCAAAGTATGATGAAAATACCCAGTTAGAGCCAAAAATAGGGATGGACAAATTACACTTAATTACAAATTGAGAGAAAAATATGCCTCAAAGCACCTCAGGTTTCTTTTAGGATGCTAAAATAGAAGCCGATACGATTTTTGCTATTGTCATCGATCCTCGATATGAAACGTCTCGTAACAACGTAAAAATACCGTACTGAAACCACTGTGTATGCCTGAAAACTAGCAATTACGAATCCACGAACCCCAATCTATAACAACCAATCCACCGATCCAACCGCACAAAAAATACCAATTCATAGACCCTGAATACTTACGTTTCCCTCTCAATTTCGACTGTTCTTATTAATATTTTTTTTTTGTTTTTTGTAAATACCGAAAATTCTTAAGATACTAGAACTACTAAAAAGCAAGAATGCTATCACCTTAGTTTCATCAATATCAAAATTTTTACTATAATAATCGCCCGGATTATAAATCCGACGCTAAGTATAAATCCCACTGTATAATAAAACAATACGCATCCTTCATCACAAAAAAAAAAAGAAAAAAAATTTGCAGAACCATCAAAATCCCGATGCTATGCCCAAAGCCATACACGAATTGAATTTCTTAAATCATTGGGCAGCGAGCATCGTTAAAATTATACACTCCGCCATATATATATATATACGAACCTGGCATTCTAAGAAGCAATAAAGCTCTAAAACTCTCAAAGCTCCCGCGATGCACGTTATAATATATCCGCGCAAGCCTTATCCTCTCATCTTTCGAGCTCCCTGCGCATAGTCCTTATACATGTGTATATAAGGCGCAATTTAAAACTCCCAGGACAATTCAAATAAAATAATTTATTGATCGCCTTTAAAGGCGATTTTAATCTTCTTCCCATTGAATACTGTGATTTTAGTTTTGAAGAAGTTTATCGAATGCCCCTTTTTTTTAGCTCGCCACGCGTAATCAGCGTTGGGAATGGGGATCGCCACTTCTTGCATGCGATATCGTTATTCGCGAACAGGAGAAAAAAAACCGAAGTAACGTCTCCGGTGAATACGGTAAATGGTGGTTTAAAATGCGATTTGCGATAAGGGAGAATTCATCGTGGGCGTGATGATCACAAACATCCTTCCACGCATTATCGCCACCCAACTACGCGCGAACCGAAAACCAGCGTTAATCGCTTGGCCAGTTGGAAATAATTCTTTATTGGCCTTTGAAAGCGTAGGAGTCAAAAACAGCGGGAATTGGATTTTCGACCGTTTTCCGGTTCTTTTGCTTTAGTTGCAGTTCGCCTGCGCACTTCGATCGAAGTCTTTGACCATTTTGTTACGTATTGAAATCATATTGAATCATATTGAAAATGTCAGCGTTGTAAAGATTTTGCAAATGTGAGCGATGTCATTTGTCTATTCTTGGACGAGCTCATGCACAATTTTTTGGGCCTTCTTCGTTGACGGAAACGTTTTGCCGGTTCGAACGTTCATTGTTTTTAAAGTCCTATGCCGTATAGAAAAAAAATTTTAAACTACTCGTTACCACGGCTGCGGGCTAGAAAAGAATCGCTATGAAACTGCTTACCATTTGACGTGCGTTTCCATGAAAGTTTTGCCAAGACTAGAACAAAACTTAGTATTTGCCCTTTCTTTAAGTCTCGTTTATCTACCAAGACAGCGGAACGATCTGTCAGATTCAAGACCAGATTTAAGTTTCTATATACGTCCGAGGGCTACGAAAAAATTGACACGACAACGCTCAAGGATAAACAAGCGAGCGGTTAAAAAAATTTCAAGCGGATGTCACCCGTGGACATGGAAAAAATTCGAAAAGTGCCGAAAGTACTGAATTGCATCTTTTATATATATATATATATATATATATATATATATATATATATATATATATATGGGTAGTATCTCACCGTGCGAAGTCATGCGCTTCTCTTTCATTCATTCTCTTCGAAACGCATGGCAGCGTACAAAAACAAGCATATATAGTGCACCAAAGCTCAAGAAGAGAAAAAGTATAGGGGACAGTATACATATATGTGTGTATATATATATATATATATATATAGGGGTGGAGTCCGTATAGGTTTTCGTGTTCGGCACGTGCTCGTTCGAACTCCCTCTCTCACTCTATGCTCGCCAAAAGCAATAAAGTCAACGGGCTGCACGCACTCTCTCTCTCTCTCTCTCTCTCTCTCTCTCTCTCTCTCTCTCTCTCTTTCCAAGTCAAAGCTCTCGCGGATAATGACAGCGCGCGCGCCCGATATCTATATGGGATCATAATAAAGCCGATGCCCCGCGAGTGGTGGCGGCGTTTGGCGGCACGTATAAAAGGAACTTCGATATCATGCGAGATAAACGCCTGTCACGTGAACATTTGATCCCCGTGGTCGTAATCCCGCGTGTATGCCGCTGCTCGAACGGAGCGCGGATTCTCTCTCTCTCTCTCTTCTCTCTTCGCGTGCACTTTGCCCTAGTGTCCTACGTACATCTCTCCTTCACTCCCCCCCCCCCGCGATGATCGAGAGTCCGACCTTACTCGCCCCTGTGTTCGCTTTTAATCCCGGTACGTCTTTTAAACGAGATTAGAATTAATAACATGGTAATATAAACTTCTGTACCCAGTACACACAAACACACAAACACACGTACGGAAATTTCCCTAATTATCGCGTATGTGCTAGCGAACGAAAATATCCTACCCTCTTGTAGGGTCCAGAAATTTTTTTAGAGCTTGTATGTATGTATATATACACCGAATGGCGAGAGATTCGGAAACTTTAACTATACTTTATTGCCATGCGAATGGATCCGTTAATTCTGCGTTAAATATTGCAGTTCCTGTATGGAGATGTACTTGTAAACTTCGACTCCTCCATATACATACGACAGAGCTTGATAGTGAGCCAGTTCTAGTTTTATAGTATTCGTGTATATGATAACCCATAAAAGTAGGGCGGATTATTGTCGGCAATAACGGAATGATGGGAAATTTTTCACGGCATATATATATATATATATATATATATATATACATAGACATCTATTGACTTGTGCATGTGTAATAGATTCCAATCTGATAAAGAGTACATTATTACGATTAAACGATTTATTATTGCGGTGTGAAAAAATGAATTCGCAATGACTCTGAAATGCTTTAAATTATCGTTCCTTTCCGCATCTTCAGAATCATATTCAATTCGGATTATTTTCAAAAAAAAAATGCTCGTATGGAGAATATTGTTTTTTGTTAAGAATCTATGATAATTTTTATTAAGAAGGAGACATGTTGAAAAAAAAACGGACAATACATATTTCAATTTTTCATAGAACTTTTATTAAAAGCTAATATAGTTGTAGAAATTTTTCATAAGATTTTAGTAAAATTCCACATAAGTAACATAGGCCTTCACATTAGTAGAGAGAGAGTCAACATGAATAAGTTTTCACCTCAAACATTTCTCGCGGTACAATTTAAACGAATACTTGCATTGCCATTTCATCCTTCTCGCTCCCGTTGTATAGAATTGACCAAAAAAATTCTTTGTATCAGAATTCGAATTTATAATTTTCAAAACGAAAAAATCCATTCGTCCGTGCGTATTTACCAGCGTGTTTCCAACATCGCATTCCGCGACTATTTTCCGTCATCTTTTGCGTCATCTTTTTCATCATCTTTTGCGAATTTGTCCCGTTCTATTTATACGTAAGGTAGTTGAACCAGGATGGTGCCGCTTTATGATGTTCGTAATTAAAATAACGTAAATTATGAAAACACATTGGTTTATATATAAACGATTCGTTTCCCACTGTCTAAATGTTGAAATTTCATTTAAGTAAGATCCATTGACTCAAGTTAGAATACGTCCCAATTTTTGCTGCGTATTATAATTCTGACAATAATTATTATGCGACAATCGAGAACGCATTTCTTGCCTTATTGTTTCATGCATATATAGAATAAATATGTATTGAGGTTAAAAATTTTCATGAAAATCAGCCTGACAATAAAAATCTTTTATACCGAACACAGCATCCACTGACAGTATAATTCATATTATTATTAATAAAATTGAACCACTGACGCTGACTCGGACTTTTCATCTCTGTTCTTCGCTCAATGTGATAATTGTTCTTTTACGAGTATATTATCGTTATTCTTCCTTATTCCTGTTAACTATAAAGAACTGTATATACCGATTTAAATACTAATGAATATTAACAATATATTGTAGATAATTTTGTGAAAATTTAACATTATTTATTAAAAACAAAGAAGTTCAATACTCTTAGAAATGAATTAGTTAATAAATGTATTTAATAACTATCATTGTATTCTTACTATTGTATACCGATTTAAAGTTTATAAAGATTAGATAAAGAAGCTATTGAAAACTATTTTGAATTGAAAAGAGGCATCGATAATTGTTGTTCTGATCATTTTTCTTTTTCTTAAGTATTAATTCGCTGAGAAAACAATTTTTTGTAATGCATTGTCTAGCGGTATGAATACACCAAAAGAAAAATGTACAATGAGAATTTATTTCTATAGATCAATTACATTTTAATTGAATTATATATTGAAAATCATTTTTATGTTTTACCGACTGGTTCAACTGTCTTACATACCGACTCTTTCAGATATTCTCAACCACATCAATTACGTCTCATCTCTGTATATTTCTCTGATAACTACTTAAGTATGTGCATATATAATGTAACATTTATAATGTCAATCCAATGAATGAATTATTGTATTATGTATAATGAGGAAAAATAAAATGCAACAAAAGAAAAAAAAAAGAAATTGAATGAATAAATAAATAAAACCTAATAATAAATCAGAATGCATATCTTTATATCTATGATCCAGGTGACGATGACTGATAAGCAATTTTTTTCTTGTATGGGTGATTTTAGTGGGGAACGTGTTCGGGGGCCGATGCGGCGCGGAGGCGTTGGGTCTTGGGCTGATGACGCTTAACCCGGCCTACAGGTTCGCTCTGCCCCCGGGACTCGCTGCCAAGACCACCCGCTGCCTTGTATTCGACCAAGGTAGGCTATACCAGCCGTCTTCATTAAAAAAAAAAAAAAAAAAGAAACAACAACAACAACAACAACAAAAACAAAAATAAAACAGCAACAGCAAAAAACAAAAGCAAAAACAAGAAAACTGTAAAGCCTGGCCTCAAATGCAATTCGCCATCACATACGCCTCTTCTCTTTCTAACTCTCTCTCTCTCTCTCTCTCTCTCTCTCTCTCTTTCTCTCTCGCACTCTGTCTCGCTCGCTCGCTCTTTCACTCAAGCAGCACATACGCACTTTCTTTTCCTCTCCTCTTTTACTTTTTCAGATCGCAGCAATAATAATCTCACACTTAAAGCACAATAAAAGCCCGCTTCGTATCTTCGCACATTAGTTTTTCCTCCACTTCAAATTTACATATATATATATATATATATATATATATATATATATATATATATATATATATAATATATACGCACCATCCTGATAACTCTCTTATCTGCCCGGCCCCGTGAATGTCCGTAAAACCAATTAACCATGTAATTCACGGCTGTAATCCGCTCTAACTGGCTCTGCGCTCTTAATTTGTTTTTTTTTTGTTCGTTCGTTTGGTCTCTCTTTTTTCTCCGTTGTTTTCGTTAATGTCCTTCTTTTTCATTTTTTTTTTTAATTATTTTTTTTTCTGGATTTATAACTAGAAGCCTTTTGTATTCTGTTTAATGTATTTTTCTCTCTGTGTGTACATAAAGCACCGCATGAATATAACTATAGTATTTCATATTTAAATGAAATTTTTAATCTATCTGGATTGGTCGTGCGATTAAAACTTTTATTAGCAAGTTTTCTCTTTTTTTCCTTTCGAGCCGACTGTTTTGCGCTGAGCCGTCCGTTCCTTTTTTTTATTTTACTAACAAAAGAGCTAATATTTTGTTCTTTTTTAGTTTTTGGTTAGAACTGGAACACGCAATCTAATTGTCGACTATTTAGCATTTGTACTAACGGTGTTCTGTGTAATTATTTTGAAATATTGTAAAATAATTTATATATTTCAATTTATTTGAGATGTACCGTATGTATTACTTTTTCAGCAATTATTGAAATTACATCGTTCGAAACGATTTTAATTATTGTTATAATAAATTTTAAATTTTTTGCAAGGGAAAAAGATTCTGAATTTTCCCGATTAATTATACGAATATAGCTTTTCACGTTTAAATACGCGTGAAAGGCTGACTTTTTCAATTGCAGCCAAATTATCGCAATATTTAAAGACGGATATTTATCTAAAAAGTGTAAATAACGTGAAATAAATATGCTCCTTGAAATGAAAAATAACGATAAATTAATGTAGATCCACACTCTTTTAAATAATATATATATATATATATATATATATATATATATATATATACATATATATATATGTTATCACTAGTATAGTGTACCTCGTGAGCCAGTCTCTACTTGTATCCTCTGGCGTAGGTCACATTAGGTAAATTATGACCCTTTTACACTGGCGCCGAACTATGTTGTAAGTTACGAAAGTTAAAAAATGACGCTAAAACTTAGGAAAAAAATTTTCTTTAATCTACATCTGAATCATTCTGTCAGGATCAACTGAACTTTACGATACTATGGTCGTTTCCATTTTCATAATATTCATTCGCGACAGGCCTTGGGCGGCCGACACTCAGCCGTCGCCCGACGTGCCCGAAAGAACGACTCGTGCCCGTGGCTCCAATGACGCGCCTAGAGCCGCGGAAGTTTGATTTCGCGGCGGCCGGGCGTTTCGGGATTTTCGCCCCGCCGACGGACGAACCCCGTGCACGTTCCAACGAGGACATTGACGATAATCGCGGGGCGAAGCCGACGAGACTGGGAGTGGATCGCGCGGTGGAAAAAAAAATAAGGGGAGCCCCCCCCCTCCTTCCGCGCGGATTTGTTTATATACGCGAGGGGGAGCGATTTTTCCGTAGATATATAAACATATATATATATATATATATATATATACATATGTATATGTATATGTACATGTATACACACCCACGCGAATCGGCTGCCGTGCGCGCGAGCGGCTCTATGACAGTCGTCGAAAACATATTTCAATATCCGCTCCACTTTGTTCCGGCCGGGACAAATGCCGCGCGATTCCAATATTCATTCGGCCACGCGTAGCCGCTGCCGCGCTGCCTGCGCCGAACGGCCACCTACTCGCGTGTTGCATACGCACACGCGGAGAGGAAGCGCGCTGTTCTTTCTCGCTCGGCTTTTTTGATACTCGGGCGCGGGGAATTTGGGCAGAAGCGCGAGGACCGCCGATTGGTGAACCATGGTGGGGGGGTGGAGAAGGGGTGGGACGGAGGGGGATGGGATGGGGCAGAGGGAAGAGAGCAGCCGTAACAGCGGCAGCAATCGCGTATTTATATAGTCACACTGCGGATTCGGACAAAAGCACCTGCAGATTATACGCTCGGGCTTTCTCTCCTTTTTTCCATTCGTTATTTTTCTCCATATCTCTCTCCCTCCCGCCCACCCTTTCTACTCTTGCAGCTCCTTTTTTACACGTGCCGGCATAAAAATAATATTATTTTTCTTTTAAACCTCGCCACACCGCCGCGATTTTCATTCAAACGCCCACCGTACTTATACACAATGCGTGGCAGAAAACAATAGAGCTTATAGGCCTATTATCTTGTTTATCGCAGCCCCAGTGACTTCGAGGAGCGCGGATTCGCTTACTCAGCTACATTAATCAATACGATGAGGATCTATTTACGCGAGGCGCTCAATTTATTTGTTCGTTTTCTGAAATTGCGGCGACCGACGCGCAATGCTTTCGTTCAAAGCTGCGTCTTCTGTTACGCGACATGTGTAATTCGACAAATATCATATCTTCGATGTTCGAGCAAACTTAAACTAAATTAGTGACGAACGAGCAATGAACGTCGCGGAGTGGGCCGGAGGCGGTAGGGCAACTTCAATCGGTACCCGCGCGTCGCCAAACACGATCGTCGCTATAAAAGCGAGGGGTAGTGAAGAGGCGGTGTGTTAGTGATGTAATATACATATACAGATATATATATATTATATATATATATATATATATATATATATATATATATATATATCTTATAGACAGCGCGAAATATCATAATGCATCGAAGAGAGGGGAGAAGAGGCGAACGGCCGCTTGTAAATAACCCCGCGCTCACGCGGCCGTTTCTCGCACCTTCTTGAGCGACTGCGCGCGAGCGCGGGCGCACAAAAATTCGCCTTCTCTCCTCTTGTATATATATATATATATTTTTTTTACGGCTAAATTAATGTTCAGCCCCAATAAAATCGCCGTGTGTCCCGAGGCCTCAAAGTCGAACGCGACTTTACGGCTCTTTTATCGCCCCCTTCGTAAATGCCTTTGGCATCTCTCTTCCCTCTTCCACATCATTCCTCTCCCCGGGGGCGCGCATTATAACGTTCGCGCGAGCCGGTGAGCGCGTAAGCGCGAATATCCCATTCAAATTACCTATATATATATATATATATATATATATATATATATATATATATATATACACGCATAGACACGCGGGAACGCTTTACTGATCCGCACAGGCGCTACAAGCTAGCTATATATATATATATATATATATATATATATATATATATATATATATATATACATGTAAGTGTATGTATTGAATATACATGTTTTGAGCTGGGGATGTCTTTGGGTTTCGGCCTGTAGCTCCCGCGAGCTTCAGCGTACGCGGAAGCGCACTGAATTTTACGCATTTGTCGTGCCGCGTGCGCCAACGCTAACGCATTTATCGACATCACATCGCGAAATTGCTCTTCCACGTTATTATAGTATGTACTCTCGGTTTAGTGTAATACGCGCGCTATCTACTATACGTGTTTTATATATATATATATATATGCATATAGTAATCTTTACTAAAGTGACTTTTCGCGAATAATCAATATCGCGTAGTTCGGTCGTCTTTACCCACGTCCCGGGTATTATCCAAAATAATTTTTATTATATAAAATTATTTAACAATTAGCTGAAAGTTTCAAATACATAATTAAAAAGAAATATTTTATTTCTTGTTGGACTGAAATTTTTATGATTTTAATAATTTACTATCGGATAAAAAGTAATTATCTTTCTTTAGATGCAAGGCTGATTATGTTCATTTTTATTATTAAATATATATATATATATATATATATATATATATATATATATATATATATATATATAATTCTAATAAGGATATAATGCCGCGTAGATGACTCGACAGTGATGCTTTCATAAAGTTGGACAACTTTGAAACTTGAAATCGAATGTGTCGACTTTTTCTAGAATTCTCGCTCGAGCAATGGCGAAAAATCTAAAAAAGAATTTGCTAGGGACATTTCTCATGCGCCAATTGCGATGCTGAATTTAAACCTTTAAGAGATTTTTTGCAGCATCGGACAAGTAAAAGTTCAATATTATACAGCTATTGCAGCTCATTCGACAGCTTTCCATAACTTTTCACAAGTTCTATAACGACGAATCCGGCGAATCCCACAATGCCAATCCCGCAAATCCCTATAGGCCCAAGAATTGAAACCGTCGCGCGCGGCAGCAGGATACGCGAACTTTTTTTCCTCGATCCATTGCGGCGCACGAAAATTCGGGACGATACGGAATAAAAATTCAGAATTTGAATTTAGCCCGTAGATCAACGTGTTTCTTTCTCGTTTGCTTTGGAGATGCGGTCTTGTGTCATTAATAACGTATACCGAACAATGCGCTGTACTAAGAAAAAACTTGGCAATTATAAATGATCGAAAATATACCTTAGTTTTTTTGACACAGCGCATTTAGATACTGCAATATCTTTGTAGCTTAGGAGTTTTGAACAGAAATTATGAGTAGAACATTATTTATTGATTTCTTTTTATAATACATACGTTTTTATAGTTGAAACTGAAATAGTGAACTTAATCAAGTGACTATTCGCCTATAACTATTACAAACGAAAAAAAAACTTATTTTTGCTTTCCTTAACTTCTCGTTTATATTCAATATTTTATGAATCCTCATTATTGTTTTATTTTTAAATAAAACGCAAATTACATAGTATTATCATCTTGAAGCATTAATGGCGCGTTAAAAACTGAGCATCCCCAAAGCGCGATATTCGAATGGCCGAATAATTGAAAGGATTTATTATTCTGCCCGAAGCGGACCTCAAGCTCCGCCTCCCCCCTCCACGTCTCCCCGAAACGACCTAATTATTCCTCGCTCGCGTTGTACCCGCACTCTGCTCGGTCTTAAAAGACAGAAGGAGAAAAAAAAATCTGTAACCACTCTCTTCTTTATACGCGCGAGACGCTAATTACCGCAGGAGCCGTAGTGCGCGTGCTCGACCTGCCCCCGTCTAAATAGAGCTATAATACGCGCTGAGTACAGAGATCTGATTGCGAGCCTTTCACCGTCTCCCCCCTCCCTCTCCTACCCTCTCTCTCTCTCTCTCTCTCTCTCTCTCTCTCTCTCCCCCCCAGCCACAGCCCCTCTCTCCATCTCTCGGGCCCACGGTTGCCGCGATGCTCGCTCGAAGCTCGCTTCACGGCGAGCGCGCGAACTCGCGTACTGGGAAAAACACTATAAGCTCCTACGCTCTCGAAACTGCCGGGTGCGAGCGAGCCAGCGCGCGCCCGCGCCCGCGATCGTAACGCGCACCCTCCCGCTGCCGGGGACGGCGCTCGTTAAAAAATTTACACGGGCGTTTTGGCCCCCACCCCCCCTTTAATTGCGCCGTAAGAGGTTTGCGCCGACGCCGCCGCCGCCGAAGCGCATTATACGGCCCGGGCGATCGCGCGACGAATGACCGCGGCGACGCGGCCGCCTTTTCATTACGCGCTTACCTGGCCAGCCGCGAGCGTATTATATATATATATTATATTTATGCGTGCATATATATATTATATAAATGTGTGTGTAGTGTGTCTGTATGTATATACATATATTGATTCATATATATATATATATATATATATATATATATATATATATAGATGTAGATGTATATATGTATAATGCGGGCGTACTTTTCGTGATTTATCATTCGGGAAGCGAGCTGGCTCGCGGTGCGCGGCTGGCGAATTTTGTTCCCCCGGGCTTCTCAAGGATGAACATGGAGTTTCTAAGAGGTAACAGTGAGAAAGAGAAAGAGAGAGAGAGAGAGAGAGACAAAGAACGAGAGTAAGGTGGCGAGCTGCCGGAAAACTATTTAATTATAAAAGGTGGGCGTGCGCGCGTTCCTACAGCTGTCGAGGAATCGAGAAAACTCTCGGGCGAATCGCTTTTTGCCCAAACGCAGGAGGGTCGGAGAGAGGCACTACCGAACTCTCTCTCTCTCTCTCTCTCTCTCTCTCCTCCTCCTCTCCCTGTACCTCGGGAATATTTAATTAGTTTTTCCACGCTCGCGAGCGTCGGGCGTAGGCAACGGGAGCGCGGCGCGGCGGTTATAAATGTTAATTGCAGATGAAGTGGTAATAAGAAGCCAGCAGGGCCCCCCCCCTAACCCCTCGCTCGCGCGACTACGGACCGCTCGTCGCTCGCCCGTAATTTCTTCTCTCGAGGGCACTTCATATTATTATCCCTTGGGAGAGATGCCGCGGCTCTCGGCCCGGCGCGCGAGGCCCTATCGGTCTTTTAAAGACGCCGAGATAAAGAGAGAGAGAGAGAGAGAGAGAGAGAGAGAGAGAGATACGACGCGCGTGGATTTCCGTCGGTTTCGTTTTGATTTTTTCTCCTCCCGTTCTTTTTCGATCGTGTATGTATATGTAATTAAAAAATAGTTGCCTCCCGCGTCTTGGGCTCGCTCGTCGGACCCGGGAGAGCGGGCGACCCCACTTGCGAGGGACAAAAAGAAATCCGTAGTGACAGATCCGCGTCGCTGGGAAGTGTGCGCGCGGCGGCCGGGGGCAACGGAATTTAATTAAGTAAAATTATTGTCGCCAAGACACCCGGGGTTGTCGAGAGAGCGGGCCGCGGGGCAGGGGCGGGCAAAAGAAGAGCAGTATCGGAAGAACAGGAAAGAGTGCGAGATGAGAACTTAGAGAGAGAGAGAGAGAGTAAGCGGATGGTGCGCCCGGCGGTCCAAACGTTGCTGGCGCCTACGGCAGTATATAGCGGTGCTTCTTCGTTCTTGCTCTCTATCTCTCGCACTTTGCACTCCTCCTCCGGGAGACAGTAGCGAGCAAAGAGCACGGGACCGTAATGATCTCATTCCCCTGCCCGATAAAACAAAGTAATAGAAAGTAAACGAATTCACGGAGACTGCCCTAGAGAGAGAGTAAGAGAGAGAGAGAGAGAGAGAGAGAGAGAGAGATCCGCTCACTTTACCCGCTCACGGCTTTGAAAGGCGCTAAATAGTTGGGAGCCACCGCTTCCTCGATCTCCTCTCGCGCGCCTTCTTTAATTACCTCGCGCGCCCGGAACTTTCCTCCGTTTTGTCCGCTCAGCCCGCCCCTATATCTCGGCACTCTCTTTTTCCCGGGCTCTTTTTCGCGTTAATTAAGAAATACGGAAATCGCCGGGGCTCCGCGCCGCGACGACCGTGCAACCTTTAAGATTACGCGCCCGAGTCCCGATCCTCGTCGTACGCCTCCTGTTCTCGCTCTCTTTCTCACTTTCTCCCCCCTCCCGTCTCTCTCCGTCTCTAGTTTTGCTATTTTTCACTCTGTTTCACCTCCGCCTCTGCCTTGGAAAAATCCCCGCCGGGGGGGAGGGGAGGGGGCGCCCTCCTCCCTCCGCGAGGAGCGGAAACCGTAGCGAAAGAATTTCGCGTGGAACGGGCGAGTCACCCGGCCGCCCAGTAGTCTCGTAGAGTTCACGTTCGCTCCCAATGTTACACGCAATCACGCGGAACGAGCGACCCGTCCGACTGCTTTGCTCTCCAAACCTTCCCTCACCCGCCCCGCCGTTTCTTCCTCCCTCCCGTTCCTTTAAACTCGCGTCAGTCGCCGAAAATAATAACTCCCATCCATCCGCGGCTTTCTTTTTTTCTTTTCTTTTTTTCGTTTCAAACGTCGAATTCCCCGGCTTTTCCTCACTCGCCTCCCCATCCCCTTTAAGTTGTTTCTCTTCCTCCTCCTCTCTATCTCTCTCTCTCTTCTTTTTGACCACTAAAACAAATAAAAAAAAAAAAAAAAAAAATCAAGAGGATGCGCGTCCACTCGCCGGACGTTCGTCTCGTCGATGTGTATTACGAGGAAAAGCGCGCGGTCCGGCCAGTGGTAAAGCCGGAGGGGAAATTTTTATCGAGACCGACGTTTTGATCGATGAAGCCGAGTTATATGCTCTCGGAAATATGTGCGTTCGCTTATTGGTCGCGTGTCCCGGTCATTTATTATTATCGCCACCCCCCCCCTTTTCGGATCTTTTTAAAGGAATGCGTAATTATTTTTCTAAAATAGTTAATTCATCGCTTCGTGTTCTGGTTTATTTTCCTCGTTTCGATCTAAAAGTCCTATCTCGAGATGAAATAAACCGTAATTAGGATAATAGCTGCATTATGATATAGATTAAAGTTTCATGTAATCAGAATCCAAATTTGCTAATTGTCGTCTTTTTCATGACAGTGACGTATTAACGAATCTTATAGATTATTTCATAAAAATAAAAATTGTACAAAATGATAAGTTCGTACGGTAATCTCAAAATTGCGATGCGCGCAAATCGCTTTGCTTGGAAAAAAACAATGAATTTATAACTACTAGATCAGTGAATATTCCTCTGTTTATCCAGTGCCAATGCACATCGCACAGATTTATCCGTGAGAAATTTCACGTTTTTTTTTTTTTTTTTGTTGCGCGAACAGTAAAGCTATTTGCGCCCGTCGAAATTTCGAGTGTAATAAAAATTCATACCTTTGCGCGTCGGAAGTAGTAGCTTCGTTTTTGCTTTTATTTTATTATTTATCAATCTTTCGACTTGGGCAATATGTAAACGTACGAATTTTTGTGTTGAAGGCTCCTTCCAATCGTTTTTGAACATCGTACGATTAATTGTTTCGATTAATTGAAATTTCGAAAAATTTCGAGATTTACACTTACTTCCATACTGCATCTAATAGTTAAATAGTCGCGCGTAGGTATAGTCCCTCGGTTTTTCAATTAACGCATTATATACACTCAGAACCGAAGATCGGCATAATGGCAATAATTGATTATGGAGTAACCCAAGCCACCGATGCGAAATATTTCCTCTCGGATTTGCTCGACTAATCAGTTAACACTGCCTTTCGTTCTGCTCGCCCCCTCCCTCTTACCCTATAAATAATTCCCCAAGCACCGTCCAATTATCCAACTACTCTCGTGATTCATTCGTGAGTCTCCGACACTACTTTTACACTCGCTACACTCGCCCCTCTCCTCAAACTAACACAAGGGGGGGTGGGGCCCATAAACGACCGATCGAAATAGATCCGAATGCCAAACATTTATCAATTGCCTCCTGCGCAGGCACGGGCGACGACGGGGGCTAAGCTGCCCGGCCGTTGTATACATAGGCAATATGCGCGACGGCGGCAAAACCAACCGATACAGCAACCAACCAACCAACGAACACCCCCCCCCCTCACGCCGCTCCCTCCGCCGCCCGTGTCTTCGCGCGACGGAACAGATGTAAAAACTGATTAAATAAATGCGCTTCGTCCCCCACCCTATCCCCCTCACCGTCCCTCACTCCCCATCGCTTACTTTCCCGCGGATAATCCGCCGCAGCGCGAGGAGAGCTCCGCCCTTGCCTTTGCTCGTTGCTTATACTTTAAAATTTCCCGTTTCGCCCACCCCCCCTCCGCCCGCCTCCGTCGTTGCTTACATATACAAGCGCAAACGCGCGCGCCTCCCCATATATAAGGATATAAGAAACTCCCCCAATTTTCTCGAAATCGGCTCTCATCTGGCGATTCCCTCCCCCGTGACTCTCTCTCTCTCTCTCCTCTGTCCTCTATCACACCCCGAATTTGCCGCTTCCACATACACGGCCCCATAATCGCGAGGCGTTATTACCTATTTGTCGCCCGCCTCGTTTCGTACGATGTATACGGATATGCGTTAAACATATGTATAGTGCGCGCGCGCGCGCGCGTGTGCGCGTACGAGCACGTATGGGCGCACCAACGGAATCCACGTAAGCCTCTCCCCGCCCCTCCCACACCTTTGCCCCGACGAGCGCGATAAGCGCGTCCGATAACAACGCGTCCTCTACACCGCCTATCCTTTTCACCCCACAACCCTCCCCCCCCCACCCCCCGCTGATTCGACGAAGGGACGAGGCCACGCTCCCGCCGGCGCCATCGCCGCACCGCACGCGCGCGCTTTAAATTTTCAGCGATTTTCTTCCCAAAATCGCGGCCCGCACAGCGCGATACAGCCCTGACGAAAACGAAAAAAGACACACGCACGCACACAACGCGCAGCGTCCCGCTATCGTTCCGCGCGCCCTGGAGAGATCGGCCCGCGGCGATAATCGCGCCGGTGACGAATAGCGGCCTCGTGGCCGGGCTCGTGGCGACGCGGCGGACCGATCGAATTAGCATTGAAAAAAAAAAAAAAAGAAAGAAAAATACGAGGAAAGACACGGAGCCGGGCGCGCACGGCTGCGTAATCCGGGAAGCGCGAGGTATCAGTGCCGTGACGGTGACGTACGACCGCCGCCCGGGTCGCTCGTGCGCGCGCTTTCCGCTCGTCCCGCACACGTAGACGCACAGACGTACACGGAGACCCGTCTGATTATCCGATAATCGTACTACCTCCGTCCCCTCCCTCGCCCACCCCCCTCCGGCACGAGTGTAGCGGTCCGGGGCGCCGAATGGTCCTCGATCGCCGCCGCGCCGCTTTTAATAAACGCCGATTTAATAAGGGCTGCAGTAGGACCTCTCGGCCCCTTACTTCCTCCCTGTCCCTCTCTCTCTGCCCGATCGCCGTCTCGCCCCGTTTTCCTATTCTCCCCCAACCCCCCGTGCGCACCACCTTTGTTTTCCTCCGTCTTTCTCCTCTCCGTTTTTGCCCCTTTCTTTTTTTCTCCACCTCGAGATTTTTCTCCCCGACCCTCATTTTTTTTTTTTTCCCTCATCTTTTTAATAAAGCCCAGGCCTCCAGCCCTCCCCGCCGACCCGCGCCCCGTTCGTTTCGACGACAGGCGAGCCAGGCCCGACGCCCCGCTTTCCGTAATTCGGCATAACTCTGAGATATTGTGCCGCGCTCGCGCAACGGGCGCGCTTTGACATCGTGCCCGGCGAGCGCCGGCAATATGGAAGATCATATGTCATGCGGAGGAATTCGCGTGCGCTTACGGCCGAGCGACGGCGGTCGCGGCGGTGGCGGTCCGCAGATTGAATTCCGGGTGGGAGGGGGTGGTGGGGAGCGGGCACGGGGCTCGAGCGCAAGCTCTCCGTGCGTATGGGCGCGGGAAACGAACGGCGAATAAGCCGAACGAAATAAACGCGACAATTTGGGTGGGGCCCCGGGAGGCAGGCAGGGAGGATGGAGCGAGAGAGAGAGAGAGAGAGGAAGTGAGGAGAAAGGCGCGGCGCGCTAATCCGACGAGCCAAAGGCTATAAACCGGAGAGCGCGGTCACGTGGGTCGTGCACGCGATTTCCGCAAATCTCCCCTCCGCCCCCCCCCACCACCGACCTCTCGGTCCCTCGACGCTCGCTGATCGTTCTGGCGATTATAATCGATTATGACTCGGCCGAGAATGGATATACGTAAGTAATTGTTTACACCCAGGGAAACCGAAACGAAGATTCGCCATTTTTCTCTCCGCAATTTACCCCAATTATTTTCCTTTTAAAATACTGCCTTATGTAAGAAAATTTTTCACATTTAAATAATCCTTAAAATTACATTGAATATTTTCAATGAAATGTCGTTAAATTTTTAATGCCTCCTTGTTTGTTGTCAATTTGCAAATATCCTTTAAAATTTTCGTTTTAACATATAGAAATGCGTTTACTTTATATTATTGCGTTTCAATAAAAAACTAAATTGAAAGAATACGATCTCAGTCATAGAACCTAGAATAGAGGACTCGAACTCAGTCATAGAACATAGAACATAGAATAAAAGGTTTACGTATTTAGCATTCTATTGCCTTACCTGGTCTCGCGTGTCCAAAGAAAAAATACGCGATTTTTTTTATCCACGGACGAACGCGTTCTCTCGATACCCAACGTTTCGAATGTCTCAAATTTTCATTATTTACTCAATTACCGAGTAAATCGTAAGTGCTCCGTAACGCGGTCCATACCGACGAGATGCAGGCTAAATCATTGTTTTTCCATCGAACTATAGAATGTCAGATCTTCATCGTCACGCTACGCGGTTTACGACCGTAATAATATTCTACTCCGACATCCAGCTTCGATCATTGCAATTTAACAAGGCCACACTAGGAGGGCCGCGAAATCTCATCAAAGACTCGATCCTAAGACTCAACGTAAACTATAATTTACCATTGCAATTGTAATGCAGGACATATAAGTGTCCTGCACTTTTCCAGGATAAAATATCCACGATAATCGAAATCCTGCCCTCCTCGAGGGAGGGATCGTTAAAATCCATCCACCGCCCCCCCCCTTCGCTCGTCGCCTCTCGGAACACCGCTTCCTGTACCGGTTTGTTACCGCGGCGCCGGGCACCGCTCGGCTTTGTCGCCGCGACCGCGGGCCCGACCGGATTGTCCTCGATCGTACTCGAGGCGGCGTCGAAGCCGCTCGGTCGATAAACGCCTCGAACGCGTCCCGCGCTCGCGCGCTCGTACACTTCGCCCGGAGCCTCGTTCGCGGCCCATTTACCCGTTCGCCGGCGGGCGGGGGAGCGCGCGCGGCCGCGTTGCTGTGCGAAACTCCCGCTCTATAAGGGTATGAGATTACAAACACGCGATATCATTAACGAAATTAATAATTTCCAGGGGTGGTGGTAACCGCAGGTAGAGTCCCGCGTGTATACATATATAATACATTTTAATGTATTTGTATTAATGTATAGATTTTAATAAACATATTATATTTCCAATTCTTCGCGTAAATTGTTTAATTGTAAAGTAAACGAATACCGAACAGCAGTTATATTATTACAGTATTCCAAATAATGATATAAAATAAAAAAATTCGCTCTTATTAATCTTATTAATTGTGTGTGCGTATATGTGTGTGCGTGTGCGAAATACGAATAAAGTATCAATTATAAATAGAATGAACATTGATCGAACAGTGGATCTCGTATATGCTGGAATGGAATTCATTATTTGAAATCGCGTCACATATCAAACCTATATATATATATGTATGTATGTATGTATAATGATGTAATTGTTAGACCATCGGGGAATGATAAAATGGAATGCGGCTTTGAAGTTGGAAACTAAACGAAGTGGAAATCGAATTGTTTTGATATTTCTGAAATAATATATACGCATACGTGCACGCGCGTCCACGCACGAACCAAAGTTACATTGACTAATTTTCATGGATAAAAACACAGTCGAGCAAATTTTAAGGAGCAATTCACCTCCCCCCTCCCCTAGTATAAAAGAGAAAAATCGGCTTACGCCCCGATAAATCTAATAGAGGGATTCTTAAGATTTAGACAACTGATTTACATCGGCCCCGCGCGTATACATAAATGCGAGCGAGCGATCGCCCAGCCATACACACGTATAATCGCGCTCGGGAATCCCGGGAGTCTTCCACCTATTCGTCCCCCCTCCTCCTCCCCCTTCTCTGCCTCCCTCTTCTCGCAGAAACCTCGCTGAAGAGAGAAGAGAAAAAGTCAGAAAGACAGAGAGACTTCTTCGATTCTTTTCTCGGTTTCCCGAGATAGTATAGTTACGCGCGTGTACGAGCGCGCCTGTGTGCGCGAGAGTGAGAGAGCGAGAGAGACTGAGAGACAGAGATTCGAGCATCAGGAAGCCGCCGAGTAAAGGGGAAGAAATGCCGGGAGCGCGTATTACAAGTCAAGCGTGCGCACCGCCGAGAGAGCCGAGCGCGCGCGCAACTCTCTTTGTCCGAGTCCACGATATATGTAAGGGGGCACAAATCGCTGCTGCGCAGAGTGCGTGTGTAGAACGGTGGAGGGTGGAGGGGGTTATGGGGGGTGTAAGAGAAGAAAGAAAGAGAGAGAGAGAGAGACAGAGAATGAGAGGACGGACGACACGCCGAGGATTTATTACCCCTGCGGCATTCCTCAGCCCGGTCCGACGTGTAGATACAATGCTTATATACTTTAAAAAGCTCTGCCTCTCTCTCTCTCTCTCTCTCTCTCTCTCTCTCTCTCTCTCTCTCTTTCTCTGTCTGTGTCATTCTCGCGTCTCGGCCATCTAGCGGTCTTCCTTATGTTCGTTCCGCAGAAGCGCGAGGCGCGTAACCTCCGACGCAGCTTCGTCGCGTATCTCAATTAGTCCGGCGAATGCGCGCCGCTCCCGCGGATTTCAGAATATTCTTTCATTGAATTATATATACATATATATATATATATATATATATATATATATCTGGATTTATTTATTTATTTATTTATTGAAACACGATTTTTATCGCGTATATCCTTCGCGTTTTTTCGTAAGAGCAGTGTAACGCACTACCCCCCCCCCGCCTCGCCCCAAATAACTCTAATATCTATATGTAGGCGAACTCGTATTATTGTAACCACGCTCTTTTCCGGCGAAGGGGGGGCAAAGCGCGTTCGGGTGGGTGCGAGGGGGATGGGGTGGCAGGGAGGTTAAACGACACTGCACGGTGGACGCATCAATCACCGCTATTTTAATATCGGCCGCGCCACACAATAGAGAGCGACGCGGTGACGCTGGTATTCGCTTTTTCTCCGCCCCTCCCCCCCTGCGGTATGCTCTATGCCACCCACTGAGCGAGCGAGAGAGAGAGAGAGAGAGAGAGAGAGAGAGAGGAGAGAGAGGGCAATCGCCATGGAATACCGGGGGTATATATACCACCGCGGTTTTTATGGCGAATTCCTCTAATTCATTCGCGCTTTCTTCTCTCCTCCGACGGGGTTAGTGCGTGCGCGCGCGCGCGCTTGGGCCGTTTTGTACGGGTCTCCCACATGCGGGACTGCGGCGGTGGATTGGCAGTGGGGGGGAGGTGGAAAAATCGAGGGACACTCAGAGTAGACGGGCCCGTGTAACGCTGCGCCGCGTTACGAGCGCTCTGCGTAGGGGATCGGGGAGGGGGGTGCGGAGAAAGCACTCGATCAGTTTTGTTTTGTCACGATGGCGGTCCGACCGCGGTTTGACTGTATGTGGACGGTCACCGAAACCGCCATTGAATGCTCGTCCCCTGTGTGTTCGTGTGAATGATTGCCGTATATATATATATATATATATATATATATATATATATATATATATATATATATATTAGATATGGTGTAAAAAAAATAAGTAATAGGTTCTGGTTAGTAGAGGGTTTGGTTTCTTTCTTTCGTTGGTCATTGATTGGCGTTGCTATCCTTATGTGGAGCTTATCGAAATAGAAACGAGTCGAGATTTTATTTCAATTGAAAAACTATATATTTTATCTTGTTTTTTTTTTTTTTT
The DNA here is from genome assembly GCA_018907035.1 of Sycobia sp. Sy_11. NCBI lineage: Eukaryota > Metazoa > Arthropoda > Insecta > Hymenoptera > Epichrysomallidae > Sycobia > Sycobia sp. Sy_11. The sequence goes on from JACCIC010000244.1 coordinate 53,805, forward strand.
TTTTTTTTTTTTTTTTTTAATTTCATCAGTCTTTCCAGACAAACAGACCCGAGAGCGAATATTCGACAGGGGTGAAAATCTATCAGGGGTGGAACAAATATAAAATAAAGCTTGTTTTACACGACCAGGAATCAAATAATGCTACCCAATAACCGAAGTACGCTGTGCTTTGAAATTCTACTGTTGGCTTATGACTGGACGATTAGGGGTTGCAGATGCGATGGAAAGTTGTAGAATTGTACGTGAAAATTAAACTTTGTTGGAACAACTTAAAAAGAAATAGTTCGAGAAACTAAAAAATAAAATTCATTTCTTACATTTTTTATACAACACAATCAATAATTTTAACAATCCTCGAGTATTCTTTCATATAATGATATTTTTAATTTTTTTAGCGATTATATACTAAAACGTTATATTACGAATTTGAACTAGTATTAATCGAATGACGTGAATCTATCAGAATGTAAAGATTGATTTTTTATTTCAGGTACAAATGAATTTGTATTTGTAATAAACATCGTTTTAACCTCATGTGAGAATTTTTTTATATTCTACATGGATATTACAATAAAAACAATAAGTTGAATAAATGAGTTTCTAAATGTAGAGTATGATTTTTCTTGTTTATATAAATAACTACTCTTTTCATATTACAATCTTTACGTAGAAGCCGAAAGGAAGTAATAATTTTCATATACTTCAGCCTATAGCGCAAAATTTAAATCTGTAATTATGATTACTGTAGGTAGGAAAAAAAATTTTCGAGGTTGAAAAAAATAATCGTCCCCAATGATGGATCAGATATGATATTCTGTAGAGTTAGCTCGTCCATTCGATGTTCTTGAATATAAGAAATATAACTGTTTCTTACATCGATACGGATTTTTCGTTACAAGGGAATAAGAATTTATTTTATACCTAATGATAATCAGAGAAGGCTATCGTTATTATACCAAGAAACTATTAAAAAAACATCATATGCTAATTGAAAAGTCAACTTCAGAAACAAAAATACATCGTTTCATCGGTGAAATAAGTTTTTAGAATTGACTTTGTTTACCTGTACGTACGATAAATAAAATTTTTTTCGAGTATTGCATAACATTTAGAATTAATCAGTTAATGCAGTCATGGTCCAGTCGCGATTAATGGTAATCAACGCGTGAAAATACATCTTTGATCAATGTGAAAGGGTACTTTTCAATTTTCTTTGATACAAAGTATCTTATCTCAAAAAGCGAACGGTTGCACGTAGGTACAGCCTCTATTCCTCTAAATTAAATGTCAATTCTGGCTTACGCAATAAAATCCTACACTATTATCGATTCTCGATTTATGACTCTTAGCAAATCATTATATTCATAAAGAGAGAAAACGGATTACCGGAGTGATGGCGATAGTGAGATCACGGATCCTGCACGGCGAACAATGTACCTGCGTGGCAGGGCGGTCTTTAAAAATTCATGCGAAGAATAATGAAAAAAAAAAAAAACAAAAAAAAAAAAAACACGCTCGTCCAAACATCGAGGCTAGGCGAAGATCCTGCAGTAGCGCTGACGTCAGAGGCGCGCAGCCTGAGTGGGCCATCGTTGCAGCAGCAACGGCAGCGACAGCAGAAGCAGTCTCGCCTCGCTGCGCCTATATCTTTTTTTTCCAACCCCGAGGGCAAACTTTGTCGAGCGTTTGCCTCGCGGAGACACGCGTCCCTGTCCCTCCCTCTCTCTCTCTCTCTCTCTCTCTCTCTCTCTCTCTCTCTTCACCCACTCACACTCTATCTCCGCCGCGGGAATATAAGAAGACTGAGAAGTGGTATGTTAACCGTTGGGGGAAAAGATGAGAGTGTAGGGAGTTGGGAGGGCGAGGGGGCAGAGGGGGGAGGGGGCGAGCTCTCGAGTATCGAGTCGAGATCGGAAAAAAGAGAGAGGAGTTTACAAGGCGTTTGCGTCGCCCGCTGCTCAACGGCCTCCGACGCTGCAACTATAACAGCCCACCCATCCCCCCCTCTCGTTCGTCCCCTACCACTCCCCCCTCTTCACCAGCCCCGCGAGGGGTCCGGGATAGATGGATGTATCTCGTAAAGCGCGGCCGAGCCGACAAATACAAATTCCTCCGGCCCTCGTAGGCGGCGCGGGCGCTCGCCCCCCTCTCACTCACTCTCTCTCTCTCTCTCTCTCTCTCTCTCTCTCTCTCGCTCTTATTTCTATCTCTCCTTCCGCCCGCGGGGAGGCTCACTTGGCGGGTTACGAGGGTGTTAAGCCAAGCCGCTCATCCGCCACTCGAGCCCGCCCGCGCGCACACGCGTGCACACGCATAGATAGATGTAGAAGCACGCAGACGAGCGCCGAGAACGAACGAACGAGCGTGCGAGCGAGCGCCGCCTTTGCATAATTTCAACCTAGAGGAGAGAAAGCGAGTCCGGCTTGGTAGCTCGCTTCTCCTCCTCTATCTCTCTTCATTATCGCCGCCCTCTCTCTCCCACACACAGACACACGCACGCGGGCTCTCTCCAGCGAAATCCCGACCGCGTGATTTATGGCTCGGCTGCATTATCGACACTCATTTCTGTCTTCTTTTCAATTTCTGCCGCTATACGTGCGCTATTCTTCGCACCAGCCCCCCTCCCCCACCGTCCGTGCGAACGAGACCGAGTAATCGTCGTGCGATGGGAGGAGGGGGCGGGTAGAAAAGCTCGGACCTCCGAAATAACCCTTGTAAGCCGCCCCTTGTACGAGAGATCCACGGCGAATAAATCAGCGCAGCCGGCCGGGTACGGCGAGGGTTAGGGGGTCGAGTATTAGCATCCCCTCCGCCCCCCCCCCCAAGCGGTGCTAATCGCGAACGTTTCGTCGATATCTCGCGTATCGCCGGTCATCCTGATAACGCGATCGATGTCATTCGATCGCCGACGATCTTTGGAAAGTCTGATTGGCCAAGAGATTGCGTTGCCCCGTCGCGGGAGACAACGGCGACAAATCGCCAAGTTCTAGCTCTTTTTTCATGCAGTAGCGCGCGGTATGAAAAGCCCCGCGGTGAGACGACGCGACAATTGGAATATTAATTTTTTCAATCATCGAACCCGGAGCTTCGAGAGAGAAAATATTGGCAATTACGCAGATGACGTTCCAGTTCAAATGATAGATATGTGTATCGTATAACGAGAGAATATATATACATATATATATATATATATATATATATATATATATATATATGTATGTATGTATGTATGTATCGAAATTTATATAAGCGCATTCATAATTCGCAGAGCGTTCGATGAGTTTTTGGGAAATTGGTCGGGCGCAAAATCTGTTTGAAAACCGACATGCGTAAGCCGCGATGGCGCATGCATCGCGGAATTTGTCGAAACTGCAGGAGGTAATTGTTTTATTTATTTTTTTTTACTTTTCGCCTCTTCGGCGATATACGCGCGGTTTTACAAAATCTATAGCTAAAGCCTTTTTCACGCGCAAGACACAGAAAGTCCGAAGATGTGAATTAAACAGTTTATCTCTCTGGTCCGACGCAACGCAAACACTGAATCCAGATTATATATATATGTATACATATATTCATCGAAATTAAAATGCATTTTTGCATGTAAAAGAAAAAAAACTTCACTAATCCTATATCAGATCAAACACATCATTTTTATTAGTGCTTACCCATTTTTAATAAGCATGAAAACAAAACTTATGAATGCATGATCCAGTTTATGTTGATACTTTAATGTTATAATATAGTAAAGTAATAATTTCAATTGTTTTTTTTCCCCGTCTGTTTGGCAATTCTGACTACATGAGAAAAATAATAAATTTACAACGGCTGAAGTTCGGAGATAATAAAATTAATTCAGCGCATATGTCTTTGATGATATTTTACCGAATTAAGTTTAAATAGTTTTCTCAAATGGCTGTATTTGTGGAGAATGCAAGAAAACAAGTGTGAAAACGAGTGTCTTCTTGAAAGTGAAAACTAAAAAAAATAACGAATAAATGAAATTCAAGATTTTAAATCAATCATACCTCTGGTCAAACTTTATCAGCCGTCAATAAAGAGAAAAAAAGAGGGAAACGGAGGAAGAGAGAAAGAGACAGTGTGTGAGAGAGAGAGAGAGAGAGAGAGAGAGCAAACTGTGCAATTTGACATGGTCTTCTTTCTCGTGGCACGGTCGATAGCTATTATATTCAACGAGAAACAGTTAAATCGCACTTTCACAGCAATTGATGCATTATTAATCCAGAGCTCTCTCGATCTCTCTCTCTCTCTCTCTCTCCCCGTCTCTCTTTCTCCCGATAATCAGCCCCGTAGAAAACAGGGCAAAAAATAGTCAAATCTCTCTTCGATCATCCCGCTGGCTCTGCTCACTTTTTCCACCCTCTCAATCGTCCGATATAACGCGCGGCGACGGGCGAGGGCGGCTGGGAGGTGAGCAGCGAAACCGATACGACAAAAAGTTAATCCGCCAGCGGACAACATACTCGACCGGGGCGACGCGCACCTGCTCGTGTGTTCGCAGTGTCGCCGAAGCGCCCCCCCTCCCCCGCACCCACACGCTGCCTCTCCCTTCTCTTCTCTCCTTCTCTCGTGAGCTCGGACTCAATGTCGCTATATTCAACATTAAACTCATTTCGAGGGGGTGAGGATGAGAGAGAGAAGGAGAGAGAGAGAGAGAGAGAGATGCGCTGCATTTGTTATTAATTCGTAAAACGCGAGACGCGCGAGCGCCGGGACGACCGCCGCGCCGCGCTGTCCCCGCGCGCACAGCGCTATCGAGTTTAAAGGGTATAGCGGCGGCTCGGCGCGCCGTGTACGGCTCGATTCGCTCTCTTGCCTACCGCGTGGCTGGGGGGAGGGGGGCGACACTGATTGACCCCCTCCCCCCTCCCGCCGCGCCGATTCGCCCGACTAACAAATTTCCGACCGCACGCCGCGCCACCCCCGTCCTGCCGTCCTTCTGCCCAGACCCCCGTTTTCCCACCCCCCCCCCGCCAGCCAAACTCCCTGGGTTTTCGTTTAATAATTCCATGACGAGTGCCCGCCATTTTTCACCGGGATTCCATATCGGCCGGCGCGCGCGCATTCGCGCATAAAGTAAATTCTGGCGAATTTCAAACAATGCGCGCGCCTACGTGAGTCGCGGACGCGTCGCGATCGCCGCATAAATATGCGCGCTAGACCGACTGAGAGGGAGGGGGCATGGGTGCAGGAGGGGCGAGGAGGGGGAGGATTCGAAGAAACGCGGACATTTACCGCAGCACGCGCCGGCTTTTATTTCGGTGCCGCTGGCAAAATTTTCCGCAGTCCATGATTACCATTGCAAAGAGCTTGCGCGCTCTACCCCACCCAACCCCCATTTCTTTCTGTCTATCGCCTACAGCTCATGACCGCCGTCTTAAAGAGGCAGCGAGAGGTTCAGAGAGATAGAGAGAGAGAGAGCGCTGGTCTACCCCCTCCCTTCTCTCTCACAGAGCAAAGTAATCGGATCTTCCGCGCCCGAATATTCCTCCTCCCTAGCCCCGGCTCGTTTTCTCTTTTTCGTTAATTACTAATAATATTCAGACAGCCGCGGCGCGGAAAAATATACACCAGGGCGCGAAAGCGAGGAGTAGCGATAGAGAGAGAGAGAGAGAGAGAGAGAGAGAGAGAGAGAGAGAGAGGGAGTGCGAGAGACAGATAAAGGGAGATAGAAGTATCCACTGCAGTATACGGCCTGCCCGACGTCTGCGTCAAATTTCCATAGGCAAACAGAGAGTGTGAGAGAGAGTGAAAAAGAGAGAAAGCGAGCGCGAGAGGAAGATCGTCGTCGCGCCAGGGCGGCAAGAAAAATGAATAAAATTATACCGGGGCGGAAGGCGGAGGCGGGCTGGCGAGCGAGCGAGCTGCGAAATTTTCGACTGCCCCTCGATTTCTCTACCGGGTGAGCGAGAGCAGTATACATACACACCCGCAGAGAGAGAGAGAGAGAGAGAGAGAGAGAGAGAGAGAGCGAGTGAGAGAGAGCGAGGAAGGGCGAACGAACGAGAGCGGGCCTCGGTGTCAGTTTCGCGTCGGCAAAAGCGAGTTTACCGGGTGGGCGGTGGTGTGTGGGGGAGGAGAGGGTGTCTTTCGCTCGGCGGGGGCGAAGAGAGCAGGAGGCAGCCAGTCCGCCCGGTTGCGCACGGAGCTCGTCTGTCTTTGGGAGGAGGAAAAAAAGTGGCGGAAAAACGGGCGTAGAGAAAGCCTTTGACGTAGAGAGACGAAGTGAGAGAAAGAGAGAGAGAGATTGAGAGAGATAGAGAGAGAGAGAGAGAGAAACAGATAGAACGGGAGCCCGGGCTATTTAAACTGTCGGCGCGTGTGATCTTGGAAAATCGCGCGAGCGGACGCGCGTGAAAACAGCTGCTCGTGTGTGCGCAAGAGGCGAGTATAGCGGGGGGAGAGGCCGCGGGGGAGCATGAGAACGCGCGGCTTAGGCCGGGGAGTTGAAGGGGGATGGGAGGACGCGAGGACGACGACGACGACGACGACGACGTCGACGTCGACGTCGACGACCAGAACGACGGGTTGAACGATGCCCCGGCATAAGTCAGAACGCGGACAGCGCGCCCGCCCCGCGATTCCGAGGGATGCGAAGTTTAAATGGCTCGTCCGTATGGTGCGTCGCCTCTCGCTCTTTCCCTCGTCCTCCCCCCACCCAGCTCCACCCTCTCGCATCAAACATATCTCTCTTGCTAAGAGAAGCCAAAGCCGGGGGAACGGGCGATGTGTGTTTGCCGCCGTTACCGTGTGTCTGTTGTGTACGCGCGCGTATATGCGTGCTCGGGGGGGTCCGCGAATTTTCCCTTCCGTACGGAGCGACGACGATTTGTCTAGCGCTTAAATAAACTATTATTATTAGTTTTTGCCTCTCTTACTCCTACGACCACCCGCAATCCCCCCCCCCGGTCGATCCATCCTCCTTCCGAATTCTATTTAGAGGGAGGGACGGGGATGCTGCGCTGCCTCGGCTCGCGCCCCCATACTCGGGATTATTACTGTACGTGAGGAGCGACGGTCGAGCGGTTTACCACGTCGATGTTTATAGTAACTCGCCGGGGGGGGGGGAGGCCCGTAGGGGTCACTTTTCCGAAATCCGTAATCGACCCGGGGCCGAGACACTGATGCGACATTATTCATAAGGATTTCGGACTGAGCGGGGTTGAAGGACGGTTGCGCACTTAAGTAGTCGCAGACCGCAATGGACGGGCAGGCCGGTCGGTCGGGACGGACGGAGTCGAAAGGCCCGAGAGTTTAGAGAGTCGAAGAAGATTGAGGCAAGTCGTAAATTAAAGCTGGGCGGTGTAATTGGTAGTTTTCACGTTGTAGCAGCGTACAAAATGATTTTGGTTTCTTGGTACTTGCGGGTATTTTTTATCTTATTCATAATAATTATTAGAAAATAAACTTTATAAAAATATTCCTCTCTATTAGCCTTTGTAAATTAGTTGTAAAAATACTTACATTAAACTTATACATAAGTATTGTAAGAAGTTAATTACATAAAAATTTTTGAGATGACTATAATACACTGCAAAACAAAATTTTCTGATATCAAGTAAATATTTACTTATACCAAGTAACTAATTTTCTTAAATTAATAAAATATTCACTAGATTTAAAATGATGTGGTTTTATTTATGTAGAATTTTTGTGCTTCAAGCAAATACTTCCTTCGTTTAAGAGGATACTTTCTCAATTGAAGAATATAATTTACTTGGTAAAAAAAAATTTTTTACTCGATAACAGATATTATTTCCAGTGTAATAATCCTGTTTCTATCGGTGATAAAAATAGTACATAATAAAGTTCCTGTACACAATAACACTCAGCCCAACAATTTACATTCGCAATTTCTACGTGTAAGTGTAGATGCACTTATACATAGCAAGGATTAACAAAGCGGACGGCCTAGGAAAAAACGTAATCCCCGCTCGAGAAGCCCCCCCCCCCCCGATCCCTCGAGAAATTTCGCCCGAAATATCTGCGCGCTTCGCAGCTCTATATTAGATTTCTCAATATCTTCGCAGTCGCATCCAATCGCGCATTTATACCCTCGCCAATATATACACGGCGGAGCATTAGTGCATCGTTCGACGTTATACGGAGTGCCGGGCGCCTCGCCCACGTCGCGCCGTTGGCGCACGAAACTTTTCGCGGGGGGGTTTTCCCCGCCACCGGCCGTATTAGGAGAGGGTTCGCGAGAGGGCGGGCGAGAGAGCGAACGAACGCCTTATCATTCTCTCAACTTCCGTCGATTTCTCGCATCTGTGCGCCCGGGAGCCGGGGAGCCGGCAACTTTGGCGCGTTAGCCCCCGAAATCACTCCGGCTGTCTCTCACTTTCCAGAAATCGCGCGGCGGGCGCCTACTTCCCGTTACTCTCGGGCGAGCGGTGGGCGGGGGAGGCAGGGCGGAGGGCCAGGGGATTCTGAGATAGACGGAGGGAGAGAGAGAGAGAGAGAGAGAGAGAGAGAGGATGCGCGCTATGGACTATTCCGCGCACACAATTTCATAATGCGCTCGAGAGAGAATGAGAGAGAGAGAGAGAGAGAGAATCGCTTATATTGGCCCGTGTCTGTATCCCCCTAACTCTCTCTCTCTCTCTCTCTCTCCCGTCGATCCTTCCGACTCGCCTCGGCAGATGACGAACATTCCCCCACCCCTATCCGAGACTAAAGCCAATCGAGCGTGTAGTTTCGCCGTTCGGCATCGCCCGAACCCGCCCCCCGTCCCCTCCGTCCGCTGACGCGTGGCTTGTTAATAAAAAGAAATTGTGGCACGATGACGAATCGTGCCATCCAAGTTTGTTGCCGACTTTATGAATGACACTGCGAGAAGAGCGAAAGGGAGAGGGCGAAAGTCCGTGTCGCCGATGGAAGCGGCCGGAAGGTGGAAAGAGGGCGGGGGGGGGGTCGGTGTGTTGTTCGAGGGCGAGAGAGCTCGAGCCGATACGACGCCGGAGGACGTCGATAGGGTGATGCGAGGGGGGGGGGAGACGATTAGCGCGCGGTCGACCCCTCCCACCCCAATGCCCGAGCAGCGATCACGACCGGCCGCCTCGAACACGTACCTCCGCAGCTGGCCGCTGTCTAATCTTTCCTCGATTATCGTACATACGTATCGGCGATGCAAAGCGAAAGTCGCGCACGTGGACGCCGTGTACGTACGCACGGGACAGAGACAGAGTATGAGAGAGGGTGGCGGGGGAACGATCGCGGTCTTCATTTTTGTACGCGAAAACAAGCTCGAGTTTGCGTCCGGCGGTGGCATCGGCCCACCGATGACGACGTGTTTAGCGGTTGAAACGAATAATAATGCTCCCCAACTTTTCCCGTGACGCGTCCCCTCCCCCCCCCCTCCGACAATTTTTCACGTGACGGATCTTTCGCGCGACCACGCGGGCACCGATCGATCTGCATTACTGTGCACGTAGGCGTGATTTTCATCGACTCGCTTTATAGGTCGAGCGGGCCATCGGCACGCTTCGTCGATCGATAAAAATAACCGAGCTATTAATGAGCTCGAGTGATTGTTACGCAGTGATGGAATGTCACAGGTCGACAGTAAAGTATGGGAAACATAATAATATACTTAGCCAGAGGATTTTGGCGCGTTCTATGCACGTGTGCCATCAAGATCTGTCGTTGAAATGTTATAAGTTAAGTTTACTTCAGTGGATTAAAAGGCACCGTTTCGTTTCATCACTCAACTATGGAGTCATCCTTATTATTTTTTTCTTAATCGTCGTTCAGATCGTCAAAATATTTGCTTTCTTTCTCACCCGACGTAGGATATTTGCGACTTGTCCTGTGTTCACTTGATATCTATTAGGCGACGCAAGCGAAAGCGTAAATTAACGTGCCGAAATCGACGATTAACTTTTTACTCGATGCGGTCGGCATTAATGGTACATCCGTAATGAGGGACGGACTTGGATGGAGACGTGCCGTGCCATCGTTGTCCGCGAAACGTAAGATACGTTGCCGGAAATATAAAGATTGCCGTTCGAGCGAGTCGGGGAGAGTGGGTGTCGGATAAAATGATAAAATGATCCAACTCGATTTGCGGCTCAGAATACTGCAAAAAATTCAATGTGACTAATATTCCACACAGTTTCAATCCTTAAAATCTGAAATCGTAAAATCTTAAAACCTATTTCCTCAATATCGCGCCAATTACCAATTACCAATTTGACAGAGGAATCTGAATCAGTCTTTAGTAAATAGAACGTACCTCGTAGTAGAAAAACAAATTGAGGTATTATAATTATCTATAATTTACACGAAGAAACAATAATAAAAAAAGAGAGTAGTTCGCATACGTAATAAGCTGTAGTACCTATTCTTCCGTTTCGTCTGCATGCTGTATCTCGAGAACAATCCTTTATCCCCATTCGTTCGTCATGTTTTACATTAATACGTAACCGCCATCTGTACTTTTCGCCAGACGCAGAACTGATCCTCGTACCCTTTCTGTTTTAGAATTGTATATCTCGAGCGTGCCATTATCGATGGGAGCCGCATCGAGATCGCATGCCGATTCATTGCACCGAATACATTCAAAAAAAAAAAAAAAAGAAAAAAAATACACTCTACTTTACGATTCATAAAAAAAAATCGATCAAACTTGTATCAGCCTAATAATTTGTCAATGACAAAGTTGCTCTCTAAATTTTACATCGATCAAACATTAAATATTCGCGCTAGCGAGACAACCACGTGAATTACGACCCACCGATTAATCCGTTTTGCGACTCTAATGAAAAGGTATCTCGAATATATATATATATATATATAATATATAGATAGATAGATAGATAGATAGATAGATAGATAGATAGATAGATAGATAGATAGATAGATAGATAGATAGATAGATAGATAGATATAGATAGATAGATAGATAGATAGATAGATAGATAGATAGATAGATAGATAGATAGATATACACATGCGACATTTTCTTGGCTTTTGTATTCTTACCGGTGGGGGGGGGCAGCGGACGTTTACCCGGCGGCTAGACGCAGGGATGGGAGGGGGCAGCGCGCCGTCCGTCGCCCCGTGACTGACGCGAAATCCGGGCCGTTCTAAACAAGGGCGCGCCATAAATTCTCCTTACCGATCCGCTCGCGTATCCCTCGGCGGTTACTTAATTACGTCGCGTCGCCTCGCCCGCAAAGCCAGGAGGCGTCCGCGGGAAGGACAGAACGAGCGGGTGAAAGGGAAAGACGGGAAAGGGAGGAGGGGTAGAGAGGAGGCGCGCGCGCGCGACCGCGAAAACAACGTTAAAACTCCCGGGTAATCCCGTTAGCCGATCGGACGCCCATTCGCTTAATTGTATAGTTTCTTTCGTTCTTTCTTGCCTTACTTCTGACTTCTCTCACAGGCCCTCTCTCTCCCCCTGCCTCTCTCGCTCTCTCTCTCTCTCTCTCTCTCTCTCTCTCTCTCATTCACTCGTACGCGCGTTCCTGCTACTGACTTTTTTTCTCGATCAATTCCATCTTCGCGTTTTATACTCGTTTTACTCCCTTCCACCGACTCGCTCCCTCATTGGCCTTTTTCAGCCTCTCGGAATAACGAGTGGATATATATATATATATATATATATATATATATATATATATATACATATATATACACATACAAGTATACTATTTTTGGAAACGGGCACGCATTTCCATGATTGCCGACGTCGATTATACTTTACGCCGAAATTCCAATCGTAATATTCATAAAGCTCTTTTTTATTAACGAGAACGACGAATATAATCGCGCGAGCTTTTCATTAGAGCGAAATTGATTGGGCCGGGGCAGAGGCTGCCGGGGGACCGAGGGAGGCAGGCCGGCGATGGGGTGGTAGAGGGCACTTTTATTACCTATATTTCATTTTAATTCAAAAAAGAAATTTATATTAAAAAAATCTGTGTGTATATATATATATATATATATATATATATATATATATATAAAGTTGCGTAATTCCAGAGGATCGAGGAGGCAGTTTTTTATTTCATATGATTTTTTTTTATTGATACTTTTACAAAAACGCGCGGCGATCCGGTGTACGAGAGAATAAAAAGTGCGGCAGGGTGAAGGGGGGGTAAGGTAAGGCTCGAAAGATCCACATTATGAGATTCGAAAAGCGTTTAAAGTTGGTCCGTGTCTAGCTGAAAAAATAAACTCGTTGCGGGACATGAGCGACGTTGGGACACGGGGGTCCGAGGGGCAGGATATAGCCCGAGACGGAAGAAGACGCCATTGGGTTTCGATGAGGCGAGAGAAGGAGAGAGCATCAGCGTGCGGAGAAAAGTAGCGTGAAAGAGGTGACACGCGGGCGGGGGGAGAAGCCGAGCTGAGCGGGCGGAAATGTGTGTGTGTGTGTGTGTAATGTGTGTATACACACAGACACTCGACTTGGCTCGGGCGGGAAGGAGGCGGAATCGTCCCGGCGTGAAACGATACGGAAACGCCCGCGGGATCGTTCTCGCGTGTCTGCCTATCTACAGATATACAGCTCCTCGCGCGGAAGACCCTCGACGGGAGGCCGGGGACGGCTGCGCCGCGCTCGCGGCTGCGGGGAAAGGAGCCCGCGCGAGCGTAGCTTAAAAATACGCAATCTCGCTAACCCGTCATGCCGAAGAATTGAAATGCTCGCGCGGCCGCCGAGCTCTCGCCGTCCCCTTTGATATCGTTTACCCATAATCATTTAATTTCGCCCAAAGCCCCGGCGCCCCGGCTTCTTTAGAGCGCGGTGGGACGAGGCTCCTCGGCGACTGCGAGTCGATCGAGGCTGCTTGGGATTTTAAAGCGAGGGATTTTTATTTTAGTTTTCGTGTTTCTTTTTTCTTCTTTTTCTTTTTCTTTTTTTTTTCACGTACCCCGGAGCCCGTGCTGCTTTTCGCGGGAGACGATGGGGGATTTTTCGAGACGGCGAGAGAGGAAATGCTTTTCGCGGCTCACAACGTGTGACTTTCTTTAGATTGCCTTTTAGTTTATCGAAAATTTCAAAAAAAAAAAAAAAAAAAAGAACAAATAAAAATAAAAAAGATTGATATTTCAATGAACGAACAACAAATGCCGCTCCGCTCGTATTACTACATGCTTAAAATACGACGAAACGTTTGAATGTAAGTAACGCCATTACAACACTGTACAATACGTCCAATTTGTTCTGTTTTTTTCAACTCCTCTGACAAGAGCAATCTGCGGAAATTCAGTGGTAGCAGAAATTTTTCGTCTCTTTTTGATTTTTTTATTTCTCATTTTTTCTCAATATTTTTAAATTTACCCATTTTTATACGGATTTAATTTATCTTATAATTAACGATGCGTCAATAACATGTAATAAATGCGTATATTTGCGGAATGCTACAGAATCATTTTCAATATTCGCATACGTCGCGTTCAATATATGGGAATCATATATTGGAACGATAATTTTCATTCGTATAAAGTCACGTGTATATATGTATATATATATATATATACATATATATACATATACATATATATATATATATATATATATATATATATATATATATAATAAATTCGAATGCGTGTGCGTACGGCGCTAAATGTGCATACGCAAACATATACACGTATATAGGACTGCTTTTATTCGTATCGAATTAAAATTTGAAAGAAAAAAAAGTAAATGAAGAAAAAACGAGATGGGGGAATGCGCGACGCGCAAAGCTTTGCGCATGCACGACTATATTATAATGTATCGGTAACAAAAAAAAAAAAAAAAGAAAAAAAATTATTTTTTTTACGACATTATAACTGCGAGTGAAGTGCTCGGAAGCAGAATTCCATCGGTTGCAAAGGCCGAGCTCGAAATAAAGATTTATTCTCTCTCTCTCTCTCTCTCTCTCTCTCTCTCTCTCTCTCTCTCTCTCTCTCAGTTCTCGCTCGACTTGCGTGAAGTAGACAAGGTAGGGTCGCATTATTCGCGATATTAAAAATTCCGATTATAAACCCGTACTAATGATTTTCATTAATTTATACCGTGGATTCGTTGATTAAAAAGTTATCCTATATGAATTTCGCGTATATCAATGATCGTGTAGGCTCGCTGCGCGCTCGATCAAACGCGTATTAACAATAATAGCTGAAAATATTGGTATAAAACGACCGAGGCGCTTGGCGATAGTTGGAGAAGTGCATTTGATTCGTTGATTGGCACATTTCGTTGTCGCCCTATGCTCAGATTTTTAAATATATTAAGGTAATTTCGGGAATTGCTCGATAAACTGCAGTGGACGATGAAAATGTTTTCTTGATCAAATCACGAGCCTTCTTATATTCAACTATTATTATTAAATTTTAGAAATGTTGTAAATGAACCTTTCGTGCTACATGGTCACATGTAATTCAGTGATGTTTTTTTAAACCAACACTTTCAAAACCTATTTTTTACCGTAAAAAATGTAACCAACTCCTTTCACGAATACACTTTTATCTCGGGCACATAGAGTGAAACTTTAATTTTGAAATTCTAATCTTTTCACGGATATGACGTGGAATTATTTTAACATATAAAGAACGATCTATCGGTGTAAAGTTTAAATTTCAAATATATTTTACAATATTGACGCATACATAAGCAAAGGGCTGAAGAGATTTCCCTATAGATATATATGCATAATCCAATCTTTCGTCCGTTCTATCCCTATATCGGAATAATTCCAATCTACCTTTCTCTCTCCATAACATAATATATATATATATATATATATATATATATATATATATATATATATCCGTAAATATTATCCTTCACAATTTCGTGGCGTCCAGCGAGCGGCTCGGCCTCGCTGCGAGACAAAATTACAAAAGCGTTCGTCGTCCCGGCGCACCCGACAATAAGGAGCCGCGCGCTCGCCAGGCACTTTCCATGCAAACTAAGCCCGACTTCTCTGCTTCCTACTCTCTCTCTCTCTCTTTCTTTATCTCCGTTATCCGCGATATTTTTTCCACGGCGTGCGAGACCTCTCGATCGGTTATATTGAATCGTTAAGCCCGCTTCTCGCTCGGATTCCCGAGATCAGATACGGATATATCAGAGAGAAAGAGAGAAGAGAGAGAGAGAGAGAGAGAGAGAGAGGAATGGGGCGCTATAAGACGACGTGGCCCCGAAGATCTGCATAGAAAGAAAGACGAGGAGTCGGATCCATTATTTCGTTTTGTATATATATATATATATATATATATATATATATATATATATATATATATATATACATACATACAATAATACACGGTGGGCGGGCGATGGCAGCGGTGAAGAATCCCGCGCAAATAATATTTTCAGACGCCAAAATGTGTCAAGAGACTGATCCCCGGACTGACATTTGAATATCCAGCGAGACCAGGGTGCGGGGCGGGGGAGGGGATCGGAGGTACGCTTCGCGATGGAGGGGGAGTGGGCCGACAACGACCGAGGAAGCGTTAGACGAGCATTATCGTATACACACCCCCGCGAGACAGCGGCAGCAGGCAGCCCTTCAGCGGGCGCTGATCGTGGGGTGCGATGGGGCGGGGGGGGGGTGTGGTAGGGGAGGATGGCACAGATCAAGCGGGATACAATATTTATAAAGCTTTGCGGAAGGAGCGGCCCGGCGGTGCGGCAGACGCGTCGATATTTTTCCCGCCAGCCTCATTATATTCCTCCTCCTACTCCTCTTTGCTTCCTTCTTTTTTTTTCCCTTCCTTTCTAAACTGACAACAAGTTCTCTCCACCCCCCCCACTGCCTCTTTGTCTTCCTCCTGCCTCTTTTGGCTACCGTCTGGATTGATACTCTGTCTCTCTCTCTCTCTCTCTCTCTCCCGCTCGCCATCCTTTTTTCCCTCCCCGTCGTGTCTTGCACACAGTAGCCGGCCGGTATATGCGCGAAGGTTTTACCTCGTCTCGAGCGATAACCTCGAGCGTTGCCGGGCGCGCGCGCGCGCGCGGCGTTATAACGTCGATGAGAGACGAGCGCCGAGAGCCTTAAACGACAGCGATGCGGGGGAGGAGGCCGGGGGGGAAGGGGAGGGAGAAAGAGGTTAGGGGAACTTTAACAAGCTCTCTCGGGCCTGACGGCGAGGGACGATCAAGTGCGAGACTTAACGGTCAGGGACGGCGAGAGGTAGGCACAGAGGGGGGGGGGGTCCCGATCACGGGCCAGCGCGACGCAAATCACGTCGCCCCTATGGCAAACAAGACAGCGGCGACGGCGGCGGCAGTGGCGCGCGGGGCGTAAGCGTTACGCGCGCGCGCGCGCGTGTAAAAGGGGCGCATATCCGCGTGCATTTCTTTACCTCCCTCCTCACGTCTCCCACATCCTCGTTTTTCCTTCTTTTTTCTCTCTTTTGTTTCCTTTTATCACTGGCCCAAATCCCAAGGAGTCGATCGTAAAGTCCTCCGCTAAATACCGCCATATAATCTCTTCCCCTCCCTTCTCTCTCACTCTCTCCTCTCTCTCTCTCTCTCTCTCTCTCTCTCTCTCTCTCTCTCTCTCTCTCTCTCACACACACACAGACACGCACACACGCACACACGCGTACGCATAAAGACTGTATACGGCGCGACTTTTAACGACCCAACAACAGCAACAACAACCCGTTTTCTTTACCGAAAAGACGATTTTTTTCTCTCTCTCTCTCTCTCTCTCTCTCTCTCCCTCTCCCTCACTCTCTCTTTTTCTCCTGGCTTTTCTGACCCCTCTCGCTGCTTCAGACGCTGACCCCCACCTCCTGTCGACTCTATACGCCTCTCTTTTTCCTTTTTCCCCTGTCTTCGCGACTGCGTGCGCGCTCGTATTCTTCTCTCGCCCGCCGCAACTCTCTCTCTCTCTCTCTCTCTCTCTCTCTCTCTCTCTCACTGTTTTCCTCTCTCGTTCGCCGGGTGTCGAGAAAAGGAAGAAATAGTTGCCGGAGCGCCCAGAGACCTTTTAAGAGTGGCAGAATCGCCGATGAAAGGGGGATTACTCGCATGAATACGGATACAAAGTGTTCGAGTCGAGCCTCCCTCCTCCCCCATCCCGCCTACTCTCCCGTCTCCTTCTTTCTCCCCATATAAGAAACGGACGAACCGGATTTCTATGTTGTCTTCGCTCGTCTTTAGTACCCACTTCTCTCTCTCTCTCTCCCTCTCTCCCTCCGCCCCGTGCATCTTCTTCCTTTCTTTCTCCTCTATACATACATGCGCTCATGGCTCCGAATGCAAGATTCTTTCCCTCTCTCTCTCTCTCTCTCTCTCTCTCTCTCTCTCTCTCTCCCGCTGCCTTTCCCTCTTTCCCGCACTCTCATAATTTCTCCCCGATCGCATTACTTTGAACGACCAAACATTTTGCCTTACATACTTTATTTACTCAATGTCTCGGTCTTTCTCGGGCCGCGCGCGCTGATTTCTTCGTCCTCTCTCTCTCTCTCTCTCTTTTATCTCTCTCTACCTCCCTCCTTCCATTCCCTGCGCTTTTTTCGCGTCTCCTTCTTTCCCTAAAATTTATATACGCCGGACACTTCTGAATTTCGAACCCACATGTATGTGGCTCATCCCCTCCCCAACGCTTCCCCTTTGAAATATTTAAGCTCGCGAAATTGGATATGCGCGCGGCCGTGGGGATGAGTTGAATTAGGAGCGGATCGCGACATTTTACCTTATAATATATGTCTAATATATGCCTTACATATCTACACGTATCTCGTTAAATCGAGCCTAAGTCATCGATAAAAGTCCAACTCATACACTATATGTATCGAAATAAAAAGTTCACCGACGCTTCTCCAAACGCGACTCATACGTAACATACGCGTATGCTTACGTAAGGAGCGCCCATGGAAAATAGTGCACAACCATAGAGGAGCGAGCAAAAAAAGAAACAAGGCGCCTCGGCCGTCTGAAGAAAAACAAAAGTGAGAATTAAGATATTTTTATAA
This sequence comes from Sycobia sp. Sy_11, assembly GCA_018907035.1. Classification (NCBI taxonomy): domain Eukaryota; kingdom Metazoa; phylum Arthropoda; class Insecta; order Hymenoptera; family Epichrysomallidae; genus Sycobia; species Sycobia sp. Sy_11. The sequence goes on from JACCIC010000244.1 coordinate 71,748, forward strand.
GCCCTGTACTCGCGTCCATTCTTCTGCTCGGGAGCTCTTAAGTTGCGCTTCATGCGGTCATGCTCGTCTTCGACTCGACGAACCGCGGTCGTTGGGAAACAGAACGGACGCTCGCGCGTTTTCCCAACAGGATTCACACGTGTGCGCGTGTATCCGCGCATCAGCGCAGAAACCGTTTAGCCCAAGGTCTTGAAAAAAAAAAGGTGTCTCTGTGCGTATTTGTGTGTTTGCCGCGTGCATAATTCCGGTATACCAACCGTCAAAGTACGGACGAGAGCGACGACGCGAATTCTCCCGACTCGTTGGGGATCGCGGCGGCCACCGCGCGGACTCCGCTGTGGCCATAATACAGTTCGGACCGGGAGCGTCGTCCGTTCGATTTGCCCCGTTTTATCGTCCCGTTTTGCGTGCGATCGACCAAAAAGACGCCCGCGCGAGACGACTCTGTTATCGGCTCGCCAAAGTAACGCGATATCCTCTTGACGCGCGAACGATCGAATAAATACGCTAACTGTCTCCCGTTACGATGCTCGTCGACATTAATGCATTGGACTGAGGTGATTGAATTTTACTAAGTGAATTTTACTAAGCATCGATGTTTGCGAATATGCTTTTAATAGTGCAATCGGCAAGAAATGATAGCATTATATATACGTGTAGAAAAAATTGAAAAAAGACTCCAGCGAAGAATAATGAGAAATGCGGAAAAGTATCTCCTGTCCATCTTGGTTACAGTCTCGAAAATAAAAGAACAAAATAAAAATTGACAGAACTGTAATCGATTAGATTTCGCTTTGGGTGACCGCTCAATCATGAGGTTTGCATTCAATCGAAATTTCATTTCTGTCGATTTATTTCTGATTATGATTAGCCTCGTTCGACTAGAAGTATATCATTGGGCAAAAATTGTATCAGAAAATTATATTAAATTATAAGATTGTTTGTTTCTTTTATACTCTTGTGTATTTTATATTTTTATATGTTATTATTCTCTCATCGAAGATTCCCAGTACATTATTCATAGATATGGAGTATCTAGTCAAATAAATACGCGAATGTAAACATTTCGACATATTTAATTAAAAATGTTTATTTCTCATAGAAAAATCAATAATTTTCTTATGCATAGCACTTTTCATTTACCGAGAGATGAATATACTCTCTTATACGTCCCAAAAATCATTTTTATTCAATATGCTTATGCAATTGATTTACACGATTCATTAGCATAATTGTGTATTATTTAACTTACTTTTCTTAAAGCATTTAGGAACTAATTTTTCATCTAAATTTTCAATAATTACTTATTTTATAAACACAATATAAATATAATAACGATAAATATAACAATAAATATATAACAAACGTTTAATCATTATTTTGATTCATAAATGCCGACTATTAATTTAAATAAATTTGTTTACAAACCCAAAATTTTACAATATTTTTCGATTGGTAAAAAATTTTACAAGCTAAAGTTATTGTCTCTTTGTCAAAGTGAACAATATATAAATATATATATATATATATATCTGCTTGCGAAGCACTTTTCTCCGCGGACAACATACTGCATGTATAAGCCAAAATAGCCCCTCCCACACTCCACGTCCTCACTTCCAGGCCGAAAAAGGCAAAATACAAATATAGTCGTCCGTATTGTTATTGAAAAAAAGCTCGGGAGCGGGATAAAAAGCGCGCGGCGATGATAGGCCGTGCGTGCGAGGCGACGGAGCGGGGCGGTGAGGCGGAGGGCGCGGGACTGGAATGGTCAAAACAAAACGAAATCAAAAACAAAACAAAAAAAATCCGCCCATATACGGTAATAAATACAGATTGGCAGTAGCCTCGTCGGATAATTTGAAAATCTGCTCGAAAAGTATTTATCGTAATAAATATAAATGAGAGAAAGGAGGGTGTCGTATGTATAGGTGTACGTCTATATAGACGCGAGCCGCTGAAGCGGTGCGCGCGCCTACACGCATTTTCGATGCAAATTCGCGCACGCGTTCGCGCGCAGACGAGCGTAATCCAGAGGGAGGGGGCGGCTATACGCGACTTCTGGGTGACAATGTTAGTATATACGCGTATATATATATATATATATATATCGAACTGCGGCGTGATACAACGGCGCGAAAGATATATATACATCCCAGCGAGGGAGTGAGGGACCTAAAAGCTCGCGGCGTAAAGCGCATCGGAAAAAGGCAATATACCAAATCGAGGGAGGAAGGGGAAAAAATGCGTGACTGCGCGCGTATTCCGGAGAAAAGAAAAAAGGGCGTGGAATCTGAACAGCAGTTCACGCGGGCACGTAAAGTCCCGTGAATTCGGCGCGGCGTTTATCTCATTCGCCGATATAACCGTAAGTAACAGCGAGAAGCATGTAAATCCATGTACATATATGCGTGCGTAAAAACGTGTGCATAGGAGAAAAAAGAAGAGGATAGGTTGGTTGTATAGGGAGCGCAGAAACAATAAAGAAGACGACGAGGGGGAAGAGTCGGGGGGAGTGGCGCGTCTCTCTCTCTCTCTTTCTCTCTCCCGCGCTCGGTCGCAACGATCGGTAGCCGCGCGTTCAATTAGCAGTTTCTTATTCCCGCTGACGCGCGGACCGAGTCTTCTCCGCTCCGCCCTACCTCCCCCCCTGCCCCATCCTACCTCGTCCTATTATATATATATATATATATATATATATATATATATATATATATATATATATATATACATAAACGAAGAAGCGAGGAGTCGACGAGAGAGTCCCTCGGCATCGGCAGTCGTCGGGTGGGCGGGGGAGGGGTCGGGCAGGCGAGGCTGTATATATTTTTTAATAAACCGTCTCCAAATTTGATTACAATGTAACGAAGTTGCAGAACCGGTATAATATAATGCGCGCGGCGCGCCGCGGTCGAAGGCGCGGAAATTCCTCTCCTCGTTAATGGGACGGACGCGCGGCCGCAGACGAGTATATATGCAGGCGTGCATATATATATATATATATATATATATATATATATATATATATATGTATGTATGTATATGCGACGACGACGCGGATATTACGGCTCCGGTATACATTTTGACGCTTATCCTTACTTATGGCATGCCGAGGATGCGCCGCTCTCTCCATGGCCTTTTATCCGCAGAACTGAGATATTCCCCCCTCGCCACTGTCTTCCTTCTCTCTCTCTCCCACTCTCTCCCACTCTCTCACGCTCGATTGACTAAGCTTCGCGATTACTCGCACTGACCGCCATACGCTCCTTTATTATACATATACATATACACATATAGTACACGCATATAAATGTACCTTATCCTCGCGAAAAAAGAATGTATCGGCTTGGTTTATACATATATATCTACATATACATATATATAGTAAAGAGGTGGGCGTGGAGGGATTCGCCGATTAAGAAGCTGTCACCGAGCGAGAGAGGCGGGGCGATCGTTTATACGTAAAATAAGCGCAGGGTGATCGGCATAAGAAATATTCACTGAATGCAGGCGCGCCCGCGCGCAAAACGGCAGATTCGCGCTTCGATCGAAATACTCGCGCCCAACGGCCCCTTCTCGCCGCCACTTCGACCGAACGACGAAGTTAAAACTCGAGCGCGCCCGTTCTTTATGCTCGCAATTAACGGCAGTGTTTTTAACCGTATTATCTGCTTGCGCGACCTCGTCCCGTGCGTTTATTCGCTTCCCGCTTAGTGTCGTTTTTAATTCCCAAATTTATCGTTATATGTATCGGGGAAGCGACTTTCGAGAAAATTAAAAAAAAAAAAAAAAAAAAAAAAACAGAAGAAAAAAAACGAAAAACAAAAAAGTCCCTTCCGAAATACAAATCACGCCGTTCACGAATCAACCAGTCTCGTCGAGTGACGGAATAGGGCGGAGAAACCACGCGAAACGATCGAATAATATGCGTTATCTCGATCGATTTCGACACTTTAAAATTCGGATAGTTCGCGACCCTCGACGTGGGTGGGAAGAAAAAAAAGCCCGTCCAAAATCCCGCTTCCTACGTGTACCAAGCATGGCGGTCGACGACGCTGCGAGGAGGGGATGAGACTCTCGGCGCCCAATTCCTGAGAATTGCGACAAAAAACACGAACTCGAATTAACGCGCCGCGAGGGTCGAGAGCGAGTTAGCGCGAGGGATCAGGCCAGAGAGAGAGAGAGAAAGAGAGAGACAGAGAGAGAGAGATACACCCAAGGTCCGAATCGCGCGCGTGGGAGAGTTTAACGCGAATTCGGGGCGCTGCGGGGGAGGGGATCAGGGATGACACGAGGGGAGCGCGGGAAGAGGAAGCGGTCGTGCGAGGAGAGGCGTACTTGTCACGCAACCCCATGACGCGGTCGGCTCGACACTCCGGCCGGCCTCCGTAATTTATCCCGTTATGCTAATCGGGACGATTTGTCTAAATTAAAAGGCGCTCGAGTCTGATCCGCGGCGGCGGCGGCGGGTCCGCAGCAGCCGAACGAACCGTCTCGCCGCCCCAAACTAATCCCTCCTCCCTCCCGCGCTCTTTCTCGGACGTTCGCGACTCTCCCTCTCTCTCTCTCTCTCCCTCATGCACCAGTGAGAGAGAGAGAGAGAGAGAGAGTGAGAAAGTGAGAGGGAGGGAGGGAGAGAGTGTTGCGGCGGTCAAAGCGAGGCCGACAGAGGGTGGAGGAAAAGGCCTAGATAGAGCAGCGAGAGGAGAGCAGCGGCCGAAACAAGGGCGAGTGCCGCAAAGACGCGGGCGAGTCGGCGGTGATCTCCCGTGGGAGAGGGACGAACGGGGCGGCGCGGGAGCTCGCGTCCGTTATCGCGCCGCGGCAAATCCCGGCGGATGATGAGACTTTAGTTTATTGTACGTGCGCGCCGCGGCCCGACCGACGCGGATCATCCGACGGCCGCTAGCCGCGTGATGCGGACAAAAAGCCGAGAGGAAGAGAGAGAGAGAGAGCGAGAGAGAGAGAGAGAGAGAGAGAGAGAGAGAGAGAGTTGCGAGGGAGCAGAAACGGGGGTATCAAAACCGACCGTCGGCGCGGCGCGGCGGTCAGCCATGAAAATCCCCGAGACGGACGGGAGCGGAGTAGGCAATAAGCTTCGCATCTCTCTCGCCGCTTTGTCGAGCAGGAAATATATGTATATAAATATACATATATGTATGTGTGCGTGCATGCATGAATGCACGTGTGTATGTATGTACGTATGTGTTTGTCGGGGGGGGGAGGGTGGTAGAAAAGTAGGCGGTGTTACAAGATTCCCGGACGATCGCTTTGGCCATTTTGAATAATCGAAGACGCACCCCTTCTCCTACTTATTGCCACCCCCACCCCCGCCTCCCTGACCGTACCGGTGGCAAGAATAATAAGCGCGCACTCGCGCGAGCATCCCGCCATCCCTGCGCGAGATCCGAACGACCGTTCGGAAAATGGAGAATTCCTTTCTCATACAATGACGCGTGCTGGTTTATCGACGATAAGGGAGGGATTGCTTGTCGAGTCGTCGAAGCGAGCGCTGGTTCGAATATGTAATTCACGAACGTTATGTGACGATATTTTATGGATTTGTGTAAGCATACATCGTTTCTTATGGAAACGGAGTTACCAGCACTTGTAAAGTATAAAACTTCGGGTGTAACTGCCGCTGCTACTGCGAAATTTTAATTGCGCAAAACAAAGATATTCAATCCATATATCATCTGCGTAGAATATTTCAGCTTTTTATTATATCAAAAAATAAAAATACTTGCTTAAAATATTCTTAAATGGTCCACTGCTTCTCTTCGTTACTTCTATTTGTTACCTCTTCCATTATCATTTACCATTTTTAAACAAACGAGTTTTTAATTTGTTTCTTTTGTTTTTTTACTTAGTATCTATCTTTCCTTTTTATTGAACACCTCGTGAGCTCTACCGTTGCCGCAATTTGGTTACTCACCGTGCTGCATAGAAAATGAATTGTTGCCTCAGAAATTCAAAGAAACATTTTTTCACAATCTCCTCGTCCCCATTGTTTACGCAATATTACCGAGGCGATTTATACGTAAATAGTTTAATGATTCCTTTTTGCTTAATCTCATATCACTTCGTGCGCTGCTAAAGGACAAATGTTTTTTTTTTATAAGAGGGATTTTATTGGTCGGGATTATTTAGAAATTGAGAAGTGAGAGCTGTCTCTGTAATGAGTTTCGCAGATAATCCGTACCAATTCATAGCAGCGTGCCTTTAGCCCAGGATATTAAAATAAACAGGCTGCCCAAATAATAATGAAGATCGCGTATAAAATACGTACAAGGGGAAGTTTGAATGAAAGTATTATCATCAAATTCAATGATTTCGAAAAATTCATTCGGTGACTCAAGTAAGAAAGTCGAAATATACAAAGCCCTTGCCTCCGAATTGAGTGCCATTAGTTCATTCTACTAGACACCCAAGTTTGGCCAAGAGAATCAATAACGGGACGTCAGATGACGACTAAAATGAAATTTGTACAAATGATAAAAGAAGATCGTTCGATTAAAACTACTCTGGTCTTACATTAGGAACAATTCTATATTATCCCAGTATTCTCACTATATCCTTAAAGTTAAAAGCTCTATCCTTTTACATTCCTTTGAGTTTACTCATACATCCTTTGCTCTTCCAACTATATTCAATATTGTACTTTTTTTTAATTATTGTAATTTAATTTTTGAGTTTTATACATTGATCGAAATGACTGTTTTTGATATCTTAAATATCTGAAAATAGCAGCAGTTGTAATCAACTGCCAGATTAAATTTAGTTTTAGCGTCCAAAAATCCGTAGGCATACCGTACCTGGTTAAGTTGTACAAAAATAAGTAATAATGATTTGAACTATTAACCCAGCTAAATCAAAACTGATAATGTAAGTATAATAGATAAATGCATTTTACGTTTTGTTCTAATAAGCCACCTGCTGGGTACTTTGATAAGATAACAGTAGTGGCTCAATCCGAGGCCGATAATGACAAACGAGTGGCTTTTATCAACGCCGTTCTGATGCAATAATTTTAATTTTTTTCTAGTTGGTGCAATACCTCCCCAATCCGCGGTCTACTGCTGTAGCTTTGGACAATTTTACGCTTGAGGATGAAAACAAAAATTAAAATGATTGTCATTGATATTTCGAACGCTTAGAAAATTATATCACCCGATGATGTGACAGTATCTATCCATGAAATTTTATTAATTTTCAGAATAACTGAAACATTTAATGAAAATCTGCCTTATATATAATTATATAAACATTAAAATCTGATCCTTAACATTCTATATAATTTATTTCCAAAACCAGCACCGAGTAAATAATTTCTTAAATAAATTGAACAAAATAAAAATTTTTATTTTACGAGCTTCTGATAAGCCTTAAATTAATACGAAATGTAATATATATATATATATATATATATATATATATATATATATATCTATATATATGAATAATCCGAAATCCGCATACATAACAGCATCCACTAACTTATATACGCCAGTAAGAACACTTTTAAAGCGCGGCGCAATCCTTTTAAAAACAAATACTCGCCTTTAATCTTCCTCGCGGAGCTAACAAGTGGCGAAATAAAGCCAAAGCTCCCGCGCTGCCTCCTCGCACCCCCGCCCCCCCCCCCGATTACACTTATACACGTACAGGTATTATACACCGCAAAAGCTCGGGATCTTCGGCCAAAAAAAAGGCTAGAATGAAAGAGAGAGAAAGAGAGAGAGAGAGAGAGAGAGAGAGAGAGAGAGAGAGAGAGAGAGAGAGACAGAAAAGAGGGGGAAGAAAAACAGATAAAGCCGCATAGTATCACGAGAAGTGCGCGTGAAGGTTGATCGTGTGTGCGTCTGTATATATATATATATATATATATATATATATATATATATATATAAAATTGTCGGACTTCGCTCGCGCGCGGCATTAGCGCGCCCGCATCATCGCCCGCGCCTTCCTGCAAAATCTCCGTTACAGTTCGCGGCGGCGGCGCTGGGCTGTCGACGGCTCTCCGCGCCTCGGCACTTAGCCAGATAAATCTGGCCATCTTAGCAGCGGCATAAGTCTCGGGATTAGCTCGGTGGGGGGGGGGGCGGAGGAGGAAAAAAGCTTCGGGGCGAGTCGACTTCTCTCTGTCTCTCCGTCGCACCCGCTCGCTCTCTCCCGGGGATATCTCTCCCAATGGCGAAGCCCAGTTTATATATACCTACGGGATTGATTTGAATTTGCCGCTCGGGACTCGCTTTTTCCCACTCGTGGAGAATGCGGCGGGTACGAGCGGCGAGGGGGAGGCCTGGAGGCAAGCGACTCGTCCGGGACCTCGTCGACGGGCCACACAGCGGAGCGCTTGGTGGAAAAGGGGGATGAAGGAGTGAGAGCGTGAGGGGGGGGTGGAAACAGAGGGCGCTCACGAGGATACAGGTTTCCCGAGGGCGGCTGATGAGGTATTGATGATAGGATCGCGTCAACACCAGCTGAGCCAATTACACGCTTAAATCTCACGCCCCCGCCCTATCCCCCTGGCCGCCTCCGCAGCCCCGGCCAACGTCATCGCCCCGAGCCGCTGCGGCACGAATCTCGAATTCGTGTCTTCGTGCGACGTTCTACATACGTGCCTGTTTGCGCGCGCGCGCGTGTGTGAGTGTGTACACGTATGTGCTAGGATGTCTATTTTCTTTCCTCTCGCGTACGCTTCGTCCGATACGGTTTTATCTATAGAAAGTCGCGTCGATGAAGCCTGCCGCCTTTGCCACTGCACAGCTGGTGCGTCCGAGATTTTCTTCTTTTTTTTCTTTTAACCGCATCGAGATATAACCGCATTGGCCGCGAGACTGCGAATGAATAGTTTCCTTTTTTTTTCATGCATAAGATGATGTAAATTTTTGTTTAGTTATATATATATATATATATATATATATATATATATATATATATATATATAAATGAAAATTGGCAACACCGACACACTGGCTCCAATTTTCAAATTTTTACCGTACATGCTTGACTGGTTAAGATACAGATGTAATTAAGAGAATGTATTAAGATATTCGTTTGTGCTTTATGATTGGCGATATTTTCCAAACGACCTATGTTGATTCAACGAACGATTAAAAGACATGGAAAGAACACTCAAATACGCCAGTTTATATATATATATATATATATATATATATATACATGTTGCAAAAATTCTGCATTCGTTTGTCTTAAAAAAAAGAGAGAATAGTAATAAAAGGCCACGATCGTCATTTTATACATTCCAAAAGTAGCTCGCGAATTATTAATGCAACGTGTCCACATGGAAAGGAGGAGTAGCCCCAACCACACGCGAGAGTCGGGAACGTAGCAAGGAGAGCGGAAAAAGCGCGGCGAATATATAAGCAAATTCGCCTCCTTTCACCCATTGTTCAGCTGAGCTCGAAAGAAGAAGGTGTATATATATATATATATATATATATATATATATATATATATATATATATATACATATGTTCGCCACGGCCATTTGTCCGGCTATCCGACTGCGATCCTCTTCCATGCTCCCTTCCATCTCTCTCTTTCTCTCACTCTCGCCCTCTTTCTCTCCCCCCCATCTCACACTCCCTCTGTCTCTCTCTCTCGTTTTCCGAATAACAAACTGCCGGCGAATAACAAACGCTTTGGTACATTGAAACGGTGGTGGCGGCGCGCATAAGCGAGCTCGTATCTCTTTCTGTATATCCCGCGGTCTTGCGTGCGTGGCAAGAGGGTGAGAGCGAAAGAGAGAAACGATTCTGACCCTCTCTCTCTCTCTCTCTCTCTCTCTCTCTCTGTCGCTCCTTCTCTCCCTGCCTTTCCGTCTCTCTCTCCCCATCGCCTCCCAAATCTCGCGTGAAAATTACCCTATTGTGTGCGTGACTCCTCTCCGTCCACCCCTCGCATATTTCATCCCCTCCTCTCCTCTCTGTCCCTCATCCTCCCCCCTCCCCGACGCCCAGCTCCTTTCTCAGTCGGCGCCCCAAATCGGCTTTTTGTTTTACGCCTTTTTTCCCCACCTCGACTTCCCCGACGCCCCATCCACCTCTCGCGGGGGAAACACGCCCGAGGAGTCGTGGGCGCTCGGAGGGGTTGGGGAGCGGAGTCCACCCTCGGAAATCGAGGCAAGCGACATCGCCGTATACGCGGAGGATACGTACTTTCGTTCGCGCCCCATTTTCCCCGCGCGACGAGCACCTTGAACGCTCAATTTGCCCGGGACGAGCGGCTTACCTGCAAATACATGTAGACCTTCCCGAACGCGTCGTCCTCTTTGCCATCCTCTATCCTCCTTCCTCGTTCTCCCCGGCGGACGGCGACGGAGAGCGGGCTCGGAGTCGATGTCCAGTTGTACGGTGGGTCGCTGGGGGGGAAGGGGGGGGGCTCGCGACGACTCAAATTGCCTATGCGATAATTCGACCATAATCCTCTCGCGCGTAAACAAACGGTTGATCGAGCGAGGAAAGAGACCGAGAAGGACGAGGGACAGGAGGTGGAGGGTGCAGAGTGATACAGGGTCAGAGCGCCAGAGAGAAAGAGAGAGAGAGAGGAGCAGGGGGAGGAGAATGAAAAGACAGATAGCGACCGAGTGTCCCGATAGCGCGTGGCGCGCGAGCAGCCGTCCACGAGAGCGTTGATTACGCTGCGGCAGGAGATATGAGCCCGCGGTATATTTTTAACGAGGCTACGTACGAGAGGGAGAGAGAGAGAGAGAGAGAGAGAGAGAGAGAGAGAGACAGATACAGAAAGACAGAGATTAAAGCTTTCGAGTAGGCGCTTTTACTCGCTCGCCTCCCGAGCGCCCTTGAGAACATTATCGCCGTGTGTGAGGGGGGGGCGGCGGGAGGGAAAGGGGGCTTAGCGCGGGAGGGTTCGCGGGTCAGTTCGACCATATGCCACCGCCGGCCATCGCGGTATGTTCGGCTGCCCTAACTTTCCAACCCCTCCACCCCCCCCTCACCGTCGTCCTCTCTATTTCCAACAGTTCCGTATATGTAATATATATATATATATATATATATATATATATATATATATATATATTACTGGCGAATCACCGAGCCGGACTATATACGCCACCATTTGGTTTCTTCTCTTCATTCGCTCGATTTCTTGCCGGCTTTTTCTCCTGTCGTCCCTCTCGTATAATCGATATATCATTACGAGACAATCGCCTCTGCATTTTGTCCACGTTCTACTTAGAGGCTCTTACTACCCACCCCCGATTCCGCCACCTTTTTATCGTACTCTCCATATATATATATTTCCCTTTTACGATTTCTTTTTTCATCTGGGTATATATATATATATATATATATATATATATATATATATATATATTCTGGCGTTGGACAGAACGAAAAAACACCAAGAGAAGGCGGGCGGCTTGGAACGGAGGAGGGGGCAGAGGCAGAGAAAAGAAAGAAGAAGCAAAACCACATATAGTCGTATGCGAGGAGATTGGGGGATAAACATAACGAGTGCTTATATAGTCGTTTAGCAAATTACGATGGCGATGCATCATCCCCTCGCGCCTGTCCGCTCGAATCCCGCTGAAACTCCGACGGCCGGCGGATTACCCGAGCGGCCGCTTATTGGCAAAGTTCGTTTTTTCCCCGATTCCCCCCCCCCCCATCATGCCCATTGGATAAATACACGGGGAGGCCAGTGGCACGGGCGCGCGTACGGAATGCGATATTATATACCGGTGGGTGCTCGTGAGTTTGCGCGTACACGCGCCGGACGCCAGCCCGTACGCGTGGTTGTGCGTGTTTGTGTGTGCGCGCGCGCTCCGCTTGTGTACCGGGCGCTTTGCGTAATATAGTTGACGAAATCCGCGCACGCGATCCCGCGTTTTGTTTGCCTTCCGCCATCTGTCTTGCCTATACATCTCTCTTTCCCACTCGCTCCGACCTGGACGGTGCGCCAACATCGCCGGACTCTTATCTGAGCGCCGCCGCAAGCTCTCTCTCTCTCTCTCTCTCTCTCTCTCCCTACTCGTTATTATTACTTCTGTATGTGCGCCCACCACTGCCCTCCGCCCCCTCCCAGGCGCTCCCTCCGCGCGACTATACATACATAACGCGGCCCTCCACGCGTTTGTCAGGCGTAATATCGCCGGACGTCCCCCCCCCCCTCCACAACGACTCCCCATCCTTTTTCCTCGCGCTTCGCAACTGTATGAACGCGCGTACAGCGAAACGTATGTGCGCGCTTAAAGCCGCTCGTTACGCAGAAAGCGAGCGGGAGGCAGGTCTCTTTCCGAGATAAACAAAGTCGTCGCGGTCGCACGGGTATGCGTACGCGCGCATGTGTGTGTGTGTGTGTACATGCGAAAAGAGGATACGAAATGAGTATGAATTACGGTGTCGGGACCTTGCCCGAGCACGCATACGCGCGCGGTTGCAGATTATGCTTTTCATTACTTTCTGATTGTCTAATTAATTGATACCAACTTGTTAACGCGGACGAGGGCCTGGTATCCATGTACTTTCGTTCGTTTTTCTTGCTCTGCGGGTAAGGTAACGAAGAGGGGCGAAATATATAATAATGTTATACGTACTTGGAGGGAGACAGAGAGAGGGGGCGGGAATGAGAAAAAGGATTATAGAAAAAAATTTGTCCACAGAAAATACAGAAAAATAGACACGGCAATATCGTCTTTATCGCCTCTAATAAGCACTGATTTAGTGCAATTAACTAATTTGTCAATTTTTCTATCTCTCTCTTTTTTCGCTGCTACACCACTTATACCTTTACATAGCGCAGTCTCCGTGCTCGAATCTCACGATCTGAGAAACACACAAACACACACACACACACACGCAAACGGGTAAAACAACGAAAAATAAAAATAAAATAAAAATCCAAATCGGTGTCCTCCTTGCCCTCGCTTAGCAAACCCGCGAGATTTACAACGATACTCACGGGGGAAAAGGAGGATAGCGATACGTGTCCAACGTTATATATATATATATATATATATATATATATATATATATATATATTGCGCACATATGTGCGTGCGAGTGTGTGTGTGTGTGTGTAAAATCTCCGCGGATATTATCGCGCGGTCGACGGTTTGACTTCGCGCGGGGTGCTGCTGCCGATGCTACTTCTGCAGCGACTGCAGTGCAGCGCCGATGGACTGCGCCCGCAGTTGCTGACTTAACGGCCGAATCCCCATGAAAGACGATCCACTAATGCAGATGTCTCTCCCACCTTTCTCTCCCTCGGCGCGGGCAACCTGAGCCCCCCCCCTCGCCCCTCCCCGCCCGACTGTCCCCTCGCCCGTCCCCTCTGTGTCCACAGCGAGCGGCCGATGCCGGTGTCCGCCGCGTTTCTCTGTCTGTTGCGCCGGTACGGAGGTAGAGAGAGAGAGAGAGAGAGAGAGAGAGAGAAGAGAGGGAGACTGTGAGGGAGACAGGGAGTGGGCCAAAGAGGAGACCACACCATCCACTGTAAATCGACCCGCTGACGTTTATACTCGTCATTTTGAATAATACTGAGCGTAAATAACGACGACCGGGCCATTGCGGCCGACTGCGCGTACGTGTGTGCGCGCGCGCCCGTGTCGGCGTACCCGACGAATTCATAGATACCGCGCGGCCGCCGCGGCCGGACTCGCGGCTGACGCTGGGAGCGAGTTTATATTCCATAAGGCGTGCGCGCCCGCACGTTCGTTCGCGTTAACGCCGGCCGTCTCCTCGCGACTCGTTATATACTTTGGGATACAGTACGGGCTTGGACCGAGGGGCGGGGGCTTTCTTTTCGTTTTGTTTTTTTTTTTTGTTTTTTTGTTTTTTTTTTTTTTTTTTGGTTTTTACGTTGTTTCGAGACGTTTTGGCAATGATACGCGTCTAATGTATCGCCGAATTTTCTGTAGGTTCTTAAAACGGCCGCAGAGCAAACGAAGCGACAATTGAGATGGGCAACTTGTAAGTTTCGACAAGTATTAAAATTATTTCGCGATATTCGAACGTTGCCGCGGTTAGCATGAAAAATGAGAGTTTGAAACGTTTGATCGCCTGACAGGATGATCGGCCGAATGATCCGATCGATTAGAACTGCTGAAATGCTCTGTCGACTCCAATGCGACGCGATATATGAGGAATGACGTGAGCTACTGACCCGTCAGGCCTTTCCGAAGCATAAGTCTCTTAAGCTGCTTAAGAAACTTCCGTAAATCTGCCGTTGTCTAAACGCCATCGAAAATCGCGAAAGGAACAAAAATCTCGTTCGGAACGAATTCGTTTGAAAAAACGAGGAAAAAAAAAAGTAATTTACGTTGTAAGTTTATTGACACTAATATACGCACATCGCGCTTTATTTGAAAAATGTTAATAACGCGGAGCAGCTCATACATATTAAGAAGGGTTTATTCGCATTTTTTTGCAATAAACATTTGGTACCAAAGTTCAGTTAAAGCATTATTAACCCTATAAAAATTGCGTTAAAAACGCTGTTTAAAAAAATATTCATTTCCGACAAAGTACGATCTTTATTAAAAATAAATTTCCTAATGTGTAATACAGTCATGGGCTGTAAATGTAAAATGCAAACTTCTTTCAAAAAAAAAAAAAAAAACAAAACAAAACAAAAAAAAATTAGAAAGAAATTATATTTATCTAAATCGTTTTATGCTGCAACTGAATTCAATTAGGTATACGCGTAATTGGGAATGCGGATTTATTGGACTCCGCTGCGAAGCGCTCGGTACATTGATCTTCTTATCTAATTTGGAAGATTCATTGCTATTCATCGACGACTTCACAATGTACTTGCTCTTACGTTCGGCGAAGCGGACAAATCACTTACGCGCCCGTACTGCACGGACCTTATTAGAATCTATAGATGTATAGATATACATATAACGAGCGCATTAATGCCCTTTGAATTCTAAACGTTTGGAAGCGCGAGTTTTACGGGACACTGCACCTCAGCCACTCCCCCCCCCCCAACTTCCTATCCACCCCATATACGTGTAAAAGCCCGCTCGAGCGCGGCTGTAATAAAAATCAAACGAGTGCCAAGAGGCCCCTACGGGCGGCCTGCCTTGCCATATATATATATATATATACATAGGAGAAAATAGCCGAGCGACACGCGCGCTCGCGCGCAGCCACGCGTGCGCGTGCACCGAGCAAAGTATATATACGACCGGGGGAGATAGAGATACAGAGCGGTGGCTGCGGGGCGTGGGGGGGGGGGCAGCAAGCAGATCGGGCACATCGGCAGTGTGTCGGTTTGCGGCTGGCTAGTTTAAGCCTCCTTAAGTCCGTAACTCTGACCGTGATTTGTGTGTCCTCTCTCTCTCTCTCTCTCTCTCTCTCCCTCTCGCCCGACCGTTGGCCGGTGCCCGCGGGGCGAGAGTTAGAGAGGAGAGCTGGCTCGCTGCCGCCGCCGCCGCCGCCGCCGTTGCTCCGGCACGGGGCACAGCTTTTGCCGTGTGGGCTGGCGCGACTAGTCGGCCCGCCGCCTGCACCGGGGAGCAATTAACAAGTCCCCCCCTCCTCTCCCCCTCCCCCTTCCTCACACCCTCGAGGGCTAATCCCGCTAATCCCTTGACTGATGCGCCTCGCGCCAGTCACCCTCCCCCCTCCCCCGTCCGTCCCGCGGCTCGCCCCACGCCGCCCCATTCTCGTCCGAAGACTCGCGCCGCTCGCCCTGCCCCTCTCCGCCACGCGCCTCGTCGATATCGCCGCCGCGAGGGCGGCAGCAGGAGGAAGGCAGAGAGGAGGGTGAGGAGGAGGATGAGCTCCGGGGTTGTATGTGTATTATATAAGCTCGACCGATCAAATTTTCCGTCCGTCCCCGTGACGTATGAAGATGACCAGTCGACGGGGGAATCTTCTATATATATATATACATATGTATACGTCGATGGAGGGGGGGGGGGCACGAGCGGACGACTCTCCTCGGCTTTTTCACACAATGGGGATTGGTGAGGATTGTCGAAAGTCACATCTTTCACGGATCAGGCGGGAATTTCGGCGCGCGTTTATGGAATAATGGAGCAGCTTGTATGATGTCCGAGAAATATATATATATATATATATATATATATATATATATATATATATCCATATACATATAAATGGCAAAAATGGCCCCTAGTTTTTGTGTATTTTGATACGTTTGCCGGGGAGAATAAAGTGACGCTGTTCTTTATTGTCGCTTAGTCTCTGTATTCTTCGTATACACTAATCTCGATCAAATTGAGAACTTCGAACATTGACATTGTAGTAATCTTATTGTGAGAATTGGAGACGAACAATGCCGTTTGAACGCGTCCTCAATTATGTCATTATCTAATGCTCCTTCTGTAAATTTAGTTCCTTCGTTTTATTGTTCGTTGAATAAAACGTTTGATCGGTAATAAACGCAATGTAATGAAAAATTCCCCATACTTACAAAAGTACATCTTGACTTTCTTTTTTCACATTTATTCACTGTAAAATGTTAATACAAAAACATTAAACTATAGGCTTGTACACTAACATCTACTGCAATGCTCGTGTATAATAAAACAATTGATTAAAAATTATTTATAAAGCCTCTGGCGAAATAATTGGTTTAATTTTTGTTTTCTATTGGATTTTCTAAAACCTAATACAAATTAATGAGCAAGAAAAAAAAATTATTGCTCTCTTAGATCTATACTAACTTATTCGAATGTTTACTCTTGTGTTTAATTCATAACGTACGGCAATAAAGTCTGGATCTAGACGATACCGTCTTTGTCCATATTCAAGAAGTTAACTTAGCAAAATTCCGATCGGTACAAACAGCGTTGAAACATAGAGAAAATTAGTACCAATAATTTAATGATGAAACATCAGATGATACGTATATTGATTGAAATAAATTTATTGAATTTGTTTTTCTTTTACAAGCTAATGCAATCTGTGAAAAATCCCATCTGGAACGAATACCCAAATTTACAGTAACGCGCGTCCACGTGCTTTTCGGCGGCGCAATTCGTCGACGATCCTCGGATCTCTCTAAAATTACGGCGAGCCAGGGTAATAATTCACCGCTGCCAGCCACTATCAAGCGCCTACGACGAGCGCTCGGGGCTTCCTCGATCATTATCCCCGAGTTAACCCGAACGAAAATTCGAGGCGACGTTTAGCGTGCGCGGACCCCTCTCCCCTCCACCCCACGCCACCCAACCACCTATGGCCCTCCGTATATAACCTTGCGCGCCTTCGGCACGAAAATATCGCGCTCTAACGCTCGGTCGCCCACGTATCGTAACAACCGTCTGATTTACGCCTTTCGACAAATCATTCGCGTATACACACACACACACACACACACACACACATATATATATATATATATGTATGTATATATGTACATACGTAACCCGGTGTACCGGAAAAGACGCGGCTGGTTTTCTATATCTTTTTATATATATTAGAGCCGAGGCGACGCCTTTACGTTCATGGGTCGCGCACGGCGACAATTGCTCGCCCGGCAGCCGAGCGCAACGTCGGCTTTTATATATGGGAGCAGACGGCGGCGCGCGATAGAGTTTACGAGTTATGCGCACCACGTGGTGTTAAGGCACAAAATTAGCGGCGGCGCCGAAACCGGGCGGGCGACTCAAGGGTCGCAACGCCTTTAAATTACGAAATAAAAGTGAGGCACTCGAAGTGTGTCGTTTATTATACCTAATTACTGATTGCCACTTCCATTATGATTAATACGTTATTAATCCGTTATTTGTGTAACGACAAAAAAAAAAATAGGACAAGGCGCTCGTCTCATTTGAATTGATGAAGGGATATAGAAGGATATACTTAAGGAGCCGTAACAACTTTATCATTATAAAATGAACAATCGTATTTTTTTATGCATATTTGAACTAGGTTTGTACAATATATATAACTTCATTTTTTCAACAATTATGACTTTCAATAGTTACGGTCTAAATTGCCGAAATTCAATTTGAACGTTTAAAAAAAGTTTTATTAATATATTACTGATTTTTTACTTAATTATTGATGACTTTTCATACATTTATATTTTTAATTTTTTTTACCTATCTGCTCAACAATTCCCTCTGCTCATATCGGAATAAATGCATTAAAGAATAATACCATCCAATCTGGGCGATTCGTTCGACCCATTGGTTTTATCCTATTATATGGCTTCAAATCACGTGGATCTCAATAGATCTTCAACCCCTCGAACTACAGCTTACAATATCTACTCGTTGCGGATAAGACGAGTACCGTACGTAATATTTCTAACGTACTGCGAACGATCCTCCATGATTTTGGAATTTGGACGGCGCGCGCGCCCTCAATCCGCACGTTCCCTCGGGCGATCGAGTTGCCTTGTTCGTGAAAAACCATGTGGTTTTAGAGCAACACCGCTTAAAATCCATGACGTTATTGGCACAGGGCAGCTTAATGAAGAGCATCGCTCGACGATATGGGATAAATGCCGGGCTCTCTTAATCTCTCTCTCTCTCTCTCTCTATCTCTTTCCCTGATCGTCGGCACTTTTGCAATTTTTTCTTTCTCGGTTTTTCATTTTTTTTTTGCTTTTGTTTTTTTTTTTTTTGTTTGTCTTTTTAATATTTATATTCGTCCCGGAGCCGGCTTTCATTCGCCCTCGTTAGTCGTCGATTTCGTTACGTATAGGCGAGCCGCTGAAAGCGCGG
Source organism: Sycobia sp. Sy_11 (assembly GCA_018907035.1). Taxonomy (NCBI): domain Eukaryota; kingdom Metazoa; phylum Arthropoda; class Insecta; order Hymenoptera; family Epichrysomallidae; genus Sycobia; species Sycobia sp. Sy_11. The sequence continues at coordinate 90,448 of JACCIC010000244.1, forward strand.
ATAAACGTCAATGCCCAACGTCCCGACCGCTTGTGTGTGCCGCCGCATATCTACATACACTTTATATATATATATATATATATATATATATATATATATATATATATATACGCGGGCGATCGGAGTAACGCGGGTAAAGCCGCGCGCTCACGCGCCCCCTCTCCGCGTGGCCGTATATCACACTAAATCGCGAACTGAAAAAAAAAACAAAAAAATATATACGCATACCCTTTCTCCCTCCCCAGGCTGATGACAGGACCGAACGATAGAGAGTGCGACAGAGAGAGGGACAGAGCAGGATTGGTATCAAAGAGGGGAGGGAGGTTAATGCAGCCTGTACACACACACACACACATATATATATATATATATATATATATATACAACCGACCACGGGTCAAGCAACTAACAATGCGTTCTGCGCGCGCGCGTATGCTCGAAGCGTGCGGTCTCTTTCACTCTCTCTCTCTCTCTCTCTGTCGCTCAAAGTGACGCCCGGTACGTACTGACACCACCCTCGTCTCCCAACCCTTTAACACCGCACTCATCTGACCGTAATTTGTATATAGAATCGTCGTTCTTTTAACGTTATTTTTGGTTTTGGCGTCCTTATAATCAAACCGCAAGCTTTTCATGAGATTTTCCTTTGTTTTTTTACCCACCACGGAAAATTTCTTCGTAAGATCGCGCGAGATCCAATGGAGAACGATAAAATAAATTTAAGCCTAGAAAAAAATTCGTTTATTGATTTATATTACGATATTTGTATTGTAATTTCTTTTTCTAATTCACTTTAAGCTTTAACTATGTACAGTAGAAAACGAATCTTCGACTCCATATGTAATATAAATGATACGAGGAAAAATTCGAAAACACAATAATAGCCAAAAAAAAGCACATAAAAAAATGTCAGAGGGGAAAAAACAGACGAACGCAGGGCATATAGATCGTGTATTATAGGTAATGTATATATAGTCTCCTGTATATAGCAACGCGCCACCGACCAACATTTATATCCTACGCGCATCTATAATAAAACTCCCTCAACGGACAGGGCAGCGCTACACGACGAGACTATGACCAAGTAAATTTTACAAAATTGCCGTGTTATTAGAAAATTAATGGTTCGTCTCTCTCTCTCTCTCTCTCTGTCTCTCTCTCTTCTCTCTCTCTCTCTCTCTCTCTCATTACTCGTCCGCATGCAACGCGTTATGAGCGCGTATGTATATAAATATACATATATATACAATTCGGCAGAGCATGCCGTTCCGAGAGAGCGAATGAGATGGAGATATAGTGAGCCAGAAAGTGACACCGGCGAATAAAATGAACAGGGGATACACGGCCGTCTATTATGCTGTACATTTTGTTCGCTCGTGCACTCTCTCTCTCTCTCTCTCTCTCTCTCTCTCTCTCTCTCTCTCTTACGCGTGCGCGCTCCACGCTCTTACTCTCTTTGCCAATACAAATAGTGCGTCGGGTATATACGAATGATAAATCAAAGTTTTCGCATATACGACTATATATACGCGCAGCCATTGTATTGCAGGTCGACCCCTCGAGCATCCCTTCTTTCGTTCGCTCTCTCTCTCTCTCTCTCTCTCTCTCTCTCTCTCTCTCTCTCTCTCTCCTCTCTCTCTGCTCTTACACTATATAACTTTTTTTGACCCCCCTGACTCTTACCCTTACTCTTTCTCTCGCTCTCCTCGCTTGTGACCGTACCGCGCTCTTGTCCTTTTCGTTATGGTGTTCTATAATACATACATAGGATATATATATATATATATATATATCTATATATATATATATATATATATATAGATAATATATATAAATGATTCCCAATCGTCGTGCGCGCAACGCAAGGCCGGCACCGTCCTCGTATAATCCGACAAGTAAAAGTGTCGCTGTAAATTGAGCCCGCACCGGGCGCGTAAAGCCAGCACGAGCAGCCCAATTATGTTGTAGACTCCATTCGCGCTCTCCTTCTTCCCCTTCATCTCTCCCTCCTCTCTTTTATCCCGTGTATTATCTCCCGAGGAGGAGAGGGAACGTATATATACATACATGTAAATATCTATATATATATATATATATATATATATATATATATATATATAAAGGCGAGCCAGCCCTAATTTGTACGAGCGACAGATCGTTTATCCGGCTGCCGGTTTTTCATTGTTTTGACAGAGGAACGGTGGAGAAAAAGCCTCCAGGCTTCCGCCCAGCTCAGTATGCACTCCTCAGCGCTCCCTCTCTCTCTCTTTCGTTCTTTTTTCCACCCATATCTATCTGTCTATCTCTTTATACATGCCTCCCCAGGCCCGATTGCCTTCTTATTTTCCTTGAGCGTCGATGTGTACGCGACTCGACGGGACGTGTGCGCGCATCGCCGCTCGTCAGTCCCCAATCATACGATGCGAACCGATGCCGATGCGCGTATACACGCCTATTTATATTTTATATATATATATATATATATATATATATATATATATATATATATATATGAGTGACGTCCGCCTTGTCAACTCGACGGATCGCTGACAGTTTTCTCTCCGATCGGCGGATAACTTGCGCGCATCCGCGCAACTTTATACGTTATATATATATATATATATATATATATATATATATATATATATATATATACGAAACTAAATGGTCTTCTTGCACGGCGGCCGTGGCGGCGTCGTGGCGCGCCAGGGGACCCCCCCCGCTGTTCCATCGCCGCGAATCTATTTGCTCTTTATTTTTCTTCATAGGCGAGCGCGCGCCACGGCGCCGAGGGCCGAGAGCTACACGGCCGTGCGCTGCGGCTGGTTTTTAATGAATATTTCATGGAAAGCGTGTACGCATGTGGGCTGCGCGTCGGTCTCGTTGAATTGAGCGCGCAAAAGTATTTACGGTTATATAGGACGTCGTTCGCGAGACATGTAAGGAGTTACTAGTTTCTTTGTATATTACACACACAAACACACACACACACACACACACACATATATATATATATATATATAGGTATGTTTGTATGTATGTATGTATGTATGTATGTATGTATGTATGCATATGTATATGTATTACTTTTCTGTGCTGTGAGAAATTTATAAAACGGCGACAGCTGCTTTAGAAACTGGGTTTGATCGTAAACGTTGTAATTTTTAGAAAATCTTAATTTGTCTAAGACGTTCAAGTTAATATATCGTTTTTCAACAGTTTCGAAATATATGAATGTTTAGGAAATTTGAATGCAACTTATCCATTAATCCAATTAGTCTTACCACTACATTACATGGACTATTGATATGAGAATGTATGTCTATTCGAATTTTGTTACAATGATTAGATTATAAACTGTCTATAATTATAAATTTATATTTAGCCTTGTAAAAAAGTAAAAAAAAATCCTTTTTAGTTTAATCTTTATCTTTAATTTACTGCATGTACTTTTCAACAAAAATTAGAAGTTTTTCGACTTTTATCGATATTTTTTATTGCTTTAGGCAATTCTTGGCAAGAAACATGTATAAATAATTTATAGGTCGTTTTGTTTTGATATTGATGATTAATGAAAACATTAATCCTCCATCTTGCCGAAGCTAAGAACACATGAAATTTATTCTGTTGAACATTTAATAATAATTTTTTTAATAAATTGACCTACTTTCAAAAATTATCAATTTAGTTTTACAAAATATATTTTTATCAGTTGCTCTGCAAAAAAGTAATATGGCATTACTGAGTAATCTGTTCTGTCTAATTATGCAAGATTAATGAATATTTTTAATAATTATTAATAAACCAATAACAGACCTATGGAAAGCTTATTCCACAAAAATTCATAAGGTCGAATTCATGAGCAAAGTCTTGAATTCTTTAGGATTAATACATCATCCTCTCTTCTTCCATTACAGGAATTAGATAGCTCTTTATACGAAAATATAAATTACCGATCAGATATTTCATCATTTCTTTCATAACTTGGTCGATATGATCATAGGATGGATAATTTTCAATAAGTACAATATCATTTTGTCAATTAGTTTATATAAATCTTACCCGTTTATGCATAACTGTTGGTTCTACATAAAAATTGGTCTGATACCGAATGATGTTTTTTATTACATGCCGCTGGGATCACCGAAAATTTCTCTACTATTATTTTCGAAATAAAAGTTCCTTAGATCGGTCGAGTATATTCGATTGAATTCCTGATAAAACAAAAGTCGCCGGAATAGTTGACAATTAATAAATAAAATTCCAGGAACAATACCTTTACTCCAATCTACAAATCCTGACATTTGTATTCTAATTGATCCGATTAGTGTTCTTTGTATCTGGTTGAATGAGTTCAAATAGTAAATTTCGGTATTCTTGATGATTTGAAAACGCAATAATTATTACATAATCAAAAATAAAATCAATAAAAATTTTTATCGATCCTACAGTGTTGTATTGTATAGAATAGTATTAATGATATAAAAATACATTAATCTATCTATTATGTTAGTGAAGGACAACCTGACTATCCTCACGACATAAATTTACCTTCAATGCTGTCAGTAGATTCGAAATGCTCCAGTTCATATGCAGGGATTAAGCTGGTAGTTTAGTAGTTTCTAGTCAGTAATTTATTTTTTGGATTTACTGTCGTGAATATAGATAAGGACGTTCTGACTGCCATTATATATTAGCATAAGAAAATTATTGTACGCAGACTGTAAGACTGATAAAAATATATGTTAATTTAATTCAATTTAAGTTATCATTTGCAAAACAAAAATCCATTTTTTTTTATAAGATATACGAATCTTCAAGTTATTCCTCCTACCGGGACTAAAAATCTCCAGATGTTTAATTTGTCGATTATTTTTAAAGAATATTTTCAAGAATTATTATGGAAGATAATGTCTTTCGCTCTAAAAGACTTTTATCATTTTCATCCCCATAAACGCTCGAGGCTTCGACCGTGCGCTCGCTACACCAAAACAGAATGCAATCAGCGACCTTTAACATTTATATATATATATATATATATATATATATATATATATATATATATATATATAAATTTTTATAGTACATTATAAAAACGAACGGAATACTGAAACGCGGTGGTACGTACATAATTTTCTATTTACAACGGCAACACGAAACCCCCGGCGATCCGCAAACTCATTTCACGGTATACGATCGTCATCCGAGCAGCGGCGGCACACCGGTGCATTATCGCGGCACTTGCTCTTTGGCCACCACTGCCGTTGCGAACGAGAGCGAGGAGCGCCGGGCGAGGGACAAGGGGCGCAAAATCTATCATCTCCCCCGCCCCAGCCCCCTTGCCACCACCGTGGGTTCAACGTCCCACCCCCTTTTGCCCCGGGGTTTCGCCTCGAGGGTTGGAGGAGGGGCGGGGAGTTGAAAAAAAAAAATGGGCAAAAGGAATCAATTAGTCGGTGGTGGCGGTTGACGAGGGGGGAGGCGCGGACGGCCGACACGGCGTAAAATAAATGCAAAACGTAAGTAAGGACGAGGAGGGGAGAGGGCGGAGGAGGAGGACGCCATTGAAGCTACCGAGGGGGTGGGTTGGGGGAGGAGCCGCGATGCGCGGACCTCGCGGTGCCGAGAGTATAATACAAGCCGCAGAAAGAGAGGCAGGGTGAAGGAGCGAGAGGATGGGGCGGGGGGGAGGAGGAGGAGGAGGAGGAGGAGGAGAACTGCGCTAGTCGAGAGCACAGTAGGCTATTAAGACGTTCGCGCCGAGATAAAAGGAAGCTGGCCTCTCGAGTTCTCCGCTCTCGCGGTCGGGAGCGTGGCCGAAGGAAAAAGCGTAAGACAGACAGAGAGAGAGAGAGAGAGAGAGAGAGAGAAGAGAGAGAGACAGTGACATAGAGAAAGAGAGAGAAAAGGCTAAGAGGACGAAGGAGTCCGTGCGAACCGGAATGGGTTGGAAGACACGCATAGCGAGGGAGAGAGAGAGAGAGAGAGAGAGAGACGGCAGAGAGCCGCGCTGAAGAAGATCTCGCGCCCGCGCGTGAAAAGGGCCGCTGGGACGAGGATACGGCGAGGAGCTGCAGGAAAAAGGAGCAGAGAAAGAGAGAGATAAAGGAACGTCGAGAAGCGAGTAGGCGGGTGGTAAATATGTGCGCGCGTTTGCGTACGTGTGTGTGTGTATATATAAAATAGAGAGAAAAAGAGAGCGAACAAGCAGTGCGCTGTACGACGGCGCGACTCGTCGAGAAACAAATAAACGAGGGGAGCGATTCTTTCCCTCCCTCTCTCTCTCTCTCTCTCTCTCTCTCTCTCTCTATCTCACTCTCACTCTTTCACTCGAGCCGCCATTAAAATGAAAAATGACGTTACCGCCGACGTCCTCGCTCGCTTCCGCGCGGGGGCCTCCCCGCATCGTACAAACGCGCGGAACCGCCGCGGCAACCGCTGCTACGTAACCGCGCGTTCCGATTTCCACCGAAAACGCCGTATATAAAACTATGCGCGCGCGAGGGAGGGACGTACGGACCGGGCATATATAACATCTCCCCACGGTTGAAAGCTCCCCTCATCCCCTCCCCGCCGCCGACGCGTTCATCCATTCGCCACCGTTTCGTCCGTCGCTCGCCGCCCCCCGCCGCCCCGGTTAGCGCGAGTTATTGCTGATTTTTCAAATCTGTTAAACACTCCTCGCGGTCGAACCGCGGCTTTCGCGCCGCCTCCTAGTTTTTTTATCCCCCCCCCCGCTGCCGTGTTCTCTGTGTTTCTCTCCCCCTCGCTCCTCTCTCTCTCTCTCGCTCTCTCACTCTCTCTTTCCACCCTCATATTCCTCCCTCCGCCCTGCTCATGGGATTTATACGTATGTGTGTGTATGTGTGTGTGTGTGTGTATTTCGAGCCTTTATACACGCGACACGGGGCACCTCTCCCTCCCTCCCTCTCCGCCCCCCTCTCCTCTTCCTGCCTCTCTTTCCTCCTTTCACCCTCTTCCCCCCCCCTGTTCCCTTTCTTTCTGCCCCTTGTGTTTCTTCGCCCCCCCGCCCCGCATCTCCCCTTGCAGAGCCCCCCCGTTGTCCTGCCTGTCCCTGTATTTTCCAAACTGGCGCCGCGAAGAAGAGTTGCGACCGGGCCGCCAGAGTCGCACTCACGGCGACCTGTCCCCCCGCTAGACCTGCGGCTAGCGTTGTGGTCGCTGGATGGCACGCAGAAGCTTCACGTGGCCTCCTCTTCCTCGCGTCCCGGCCTAGTCCAGCGCTATACGTCGCGCGGGTCGCCCTGTGCCCGACGTGCAACCGGAGGTGAGAGCCCCTGACACTACGCGGATCCCCGATACGCAGTGAATACTGGCCACGGCGCTTGCTCACTTATTCTGCATCTGTCCGTCTTGTTCCGCAATATACTGCCGCAACCACCCCAGTCGCTAAGGTTGGTGGTTTACACGATGAATAGCCTCGGTCAATTTAGGGGTATCGAATTATATCTTTATTGTTTTTCGTTTTATCGCATGACTTATTGATTTAATTGATTTTTTTTATCGTTCACTTTGCAATGCTCTGTCATCGTTATTTAGCTAAAATTCCTTTGAGAATAAAAAGTACATTATATGAATGGAATATAAAAAATATATTCTATCAAATCAATTTTTTTTTTGAGTTGTACAAAATAAATGTTTGCTTACATCAAAAGAATATTCCTGAGATATGAGATTAATAGTTGTCGAGATTATAGAATAGAGTTAATGAGATTATAGAAATAATTCCTTAGATATGAGTTCCTGTAATAAGTATAAATATACTTACTATGATAATAATGTTAAGAACTTATGAAATTTAGTTCATAAGTTTCCTTGGCTTAACTTATTACCAAACGAAAATGTACTAGTATTAAGGACAGGGGGGACGGCTGAGGCGAGCAGGGAAAGGAGGACAGAAAAAAAAAAAAAAAAGGGGGGACAAAAATGGGAAACAAAAAAAAATGAAAAAAAAAAAGACAAAAAAGACCAAAAAAAAAAAAAATAAAAAAAGACTAAAAAAGAAAAAGATCAACAGACAAAAAGGGACCCAAACAAAAAAAAAAAAAAAAAGAAAGGACAAAAAGCAAAAAAAAAGTTGCGAGAAAAGAATAAAAGGGGTTTAATAAGGGGAATCAGGGTGGGAAAAAAAGGGACAAGGAGAGAACGGGAGCAAAAGAAAAGGGACAAGAACGTGAAGATAAAAAGGGCAAAGGCGTAAAAAGGGTAAAAAAAAAAAAGGGTAATGGTTTTGAAAAAGGGAAATCAAAAAACAAAGAAAGACAAACTAGGGAAAAAAAAAAAGAAAAAAAAACAAAAGGGACCAAAAAAAAAAAAAGACAAGAAAAGGAAAAAAAAAAAGTACGTAAAGAAAAAACGAGGTACAAGAATAAAAGAGGGATGAGGTGTATCTCAAAGTAAAAGGGGAAGTAAAACAGGAAAAAAAAAGAAAGGAAATAAAAAAAAAAGATAAAAGAAAAGAAAGAGACAGAAAAGAAAAGACCAAGCACATTGGTATAAAAGTTTAAATGGGGTCTTTCCCTGGTCTCTCAACAAATAAACTTCCTAAAAAACACAAAATAATGAAGATTATATATAAGATCAACAAATCAGATCGGACCCCCAAAAACCAAGTCAAAAACCATTATCTAAAGTATTTCTGTCAAACCCACAAAATACTAACAGGGAAATGTTTTACTTCCCCCAGGTCAAGCCGAGACTCAAAATCCTTAAAACAAATACTCTTCATTCAATTATAGTTTCTCAATAAATAATACGTAAATCACACAAAACACCTAACCCCAAAAACAAAAAAACAGTACCAAATCTAAAATTTCCCCGCCTAAAATATAAAATACAACAATATGTCCATTATTCAAAAAAGTAGTTATCCCAAAATATGCAAATACATTATATGTACCCTTATTGAGAAATAAAAAGAACTATACATGAAGGAATATAAAAAATATTCTTCAAATCAATTTTTTTTGAGTCTGTACAAAATCAAATATTTTGCTACATCAAAAGAATATTCCTTAGCTATGAGATTAATAGTTGTCGAGATTATAGAATAGAGTTAATGAGATTATAGAAATAATTCCTTAGATATGAGTTCCTGTAATAAGTATAAATATACTTACTATGATAATAATGTTAAGAACTTATGAAATTTAGTTCATAAGCTTTCCTTGGCTTAACTTATTACCAAACGAAAATGTACTAGTATTAAGCCATTTTTAGATATGTCTATCAGAATACAAAAATAAGATATAAAAATTTTTTAATTTTTCTATCTATGAAGATATTCAATAATTTTCAAACTTTTGGTCTGCTTTATCATCGAGCACAATGTGGAGACCCGATTTTTTTTTAATATTGTTTCAAAAGAATCAATTTCATTTATCATTGTCAGGTCTTACGTCAAAAGACAATTCTAACTTTTATTTTACAAGGGATATGGATATTACTTTTAACGCGTGACGCGTCAGTTTTTTTTCCAAACATTTTATAAACATTTTAATCTTTTCAACTCAGACGATCTCAACGCACCTGTTTTATTCGCAATTCATGGCTTACTGGAAAAACGGTTATTCGTAGTCATTCAATAAACTTCTTTTTTACCGATGTAAGTATTTTTATACTTACGTGCAATCCGTGAAAAAATTCTGAACTTCTCAAATGAGTGAACATTAACTTTAATAACGATTTAGGAGAGGCACGTTTTAATGCCAATGAATAGGTATATAATACATATATATATATATATATATATATATATATATATATATATGTGTGTGTGATCTAAAAAATGGGGTACAAAAAAATACACTCGCTCGTTGCGAGCGTGAGCCCAAGCGGCGCGTCCCCGTCGATCGACGAAAGAAATCCGGCATCGCCGATCAGAACGTGAATCATTGCCGAATAATAACCCCAGGTTTTCGTGAAATTACCGGGGACCGCTGCGACTTTTTTCGCCCGTCGGCCCGCGAGGACGCGCGTAAAGATGCTCGGGTGAGCGGCGACGAGGGAAGGGGGGAGGGCGCCCGTCTTAAACGAATTCTCGAATACCGCGCGTAATCGTCGGACGGTACGTCATATGGGGCCCTACGAACGCCCGGCTGTTATTTATTTTCGTCAATTTTCCCCGCCGTCGAACGTCGGCCCCTCTTATCTCCCCCCCACCCCGGTCGTATACTCGCCGCGCTCCGATCCTGCCCTCGCTTGCTGACTCGCGTAGCAAAAGCAATGAAAACAAACAAAAAGAGAGAGAGAGAGAGAGAGAGAAAGCGATAAAGAGAAGTCACCGTCTCTCACTCCCCCTCGGGCTCTCACTTGGATTTATCGTGACTTCTGAATTATTATTATATATACGCGAAATTTCATGAAAAAGTCATCGATCTCGGGGAACGGCGAACGCGCGCCGCCCGAGTACGGAGAGCTAAAGAGGAGAAAAGAACACACGTACACGTACGTACAGGCGCGCGCGCGGCTGCCTCTCTTTTCTTTGGCATCGCGCGCCACGCAAGTTTCCGGCAGATCGGAGTTTCTTGTGAAACTGGCGAACGTCTCCATCAGGTCCCTTTGATTCCTTCTCTTTGTTCCACCCGGCTCCCGGTACGCGAGTCTATACGTGTATAAGACAAAGGGTATGAGAGGGAAAGAAAGAGAAGGGGTCACTTTTCACGTATTGACATGTAACTGTCATCGGTCAGCAGGCTCTCTCTCTCTCTCTCTCTCTCTCTCTCTCTCTCTGCCAACCCCCTCCCCCCACAGCGGTCATTCGTTGCGACTTCTTGCGAGGCGACTCAACTCGCGCGCATCTCGGCTTCTCATATATTATTATACCCTCGGCCATTCTATGCCGCGTGAATATATATATATATATAACTGATGCGCGTCAGAGCGAACCGGTCGTCCGCGCGGGCCGACCGCCTGGCGCACGTCGCGGGCTCGCTCGCAAATGAAATCGACTCGATCGTCCGCCGGCAATTGCCGATCGTTCGATCGACAGGAAAAAAGGTGTGCTGCGGCGCTCCCTTTCTCCGGCGGCTCACTCAGAGCTCTCTCTCTCTCTCTCTCTCTCTCTCTCTCTCTCTCTCTCTGCCTCTCTCTCTGTCTTTGTCTCTCTCGCTCTATATTTATATCTTCCTCCGCTGTCTCCGCTATATCTTCTTCCGATGCGTGCCCTGCACGTGTCCGCGCGCCTTTTTTATCGATACCGCGATGCCGCGCCCCATCTTGCGTCGATTAACTCCGCCAACCCAACTCGCTGCTTTCTAATCCTTCTTTGTTATTCGCACGATTGATTTCCATCCGTGTGTTCAGGATCAAGTTTTGCACCCCCTCCTCCACTCTTGCCACTGATAATATCGCCTGCGGGCTCTGTTCTTGATTTCATCATCGGTTTCTTTAAATTCACGCGATTTTTACCCAATCGCGAATCTTTCTCAAACGAAAACCCGTTACGGATACCGGGTACCATCATCTCGGTAAACAGGCACGAAACAAAATGAATTTTCCGTAAAACCTATATTGCACACGTGTATGTGTATCTGTGTGTGTGTGTGTGTGTGTGTGTGTGTGTGTGTGTGTGTGTGTGTGTGTGTGTGTGTGTGTGTGTGTGTGTGTGTGTGTATGCGCCCCATTGCACTCGACACGAGCCGACGGCGCGGGGAGCAAAAGTTTCGCAAACATACAAAAGGAGACCGTATATCCCTTAACTGAGACGTCATATTTATAGGTTATGTTTCACTCGGCCGATGGGCGCGCGAAGCCGCGAGCCCCCGAGAGCCGCGGTCTTATCGTAAATTTTCCAACCGGTAAAACACATTCGAATGTCTTAATAATAATAAAAAACGAAACTTTGTTGCGCGCGCGTACTGTCGAGCCCGAGCGCGGTCGCGCCAAGTGAGAAGCGCGCTCGCGCGCGCCGCCTCCTGCCCGTCGCGACCTCGTCGTCTCGCCCATAGTGGCTCTCCGATAAATACGATAAAAAAAGGCCCCTAACCCCCCTCCCCCCAACTCCACGATTTATCCTGGAATCCTTGCGCGCGCTTTTCTGAAAATTCGCGCGACCGAGACGTGAACGGCGAAGAAAGCGAGGGGGGGGGATGAATGGGGCGAGCGAAGTACGTGGCGAGGAGCGAAGAAGGCGCGGCACGAAGGGCCGAGAGAAGGAGAGGAAATTTCTCCGAGAAGCAAATAAATTTATTCACTTGTTCGCTATTTCTAGCTGCTCGTCTCGGAGATTCTCCGTCCATCGCGCTTTTTTAGTTTCTCCTTTCATGTTTTACCTCTCTCGGACTCTCATTCTCCTCCAAACCCCCCTCTCTCTCTCACTCGCTCTCTCTCTCACTCTCTTGCACTTCTTTGCTGTTCTCTCCACCTCTCTCGCTCTCGTGTTAAAGCTCACTAGCTCTCCTTCTACCGTGGCCCTGGCCCTCTCTCTCTCCCTCTCTCTTTCTCTCTCTCTCTCTCTCTCTTCTCTCCCTCCCTCCCGTGGCAGTATATCAACAATGATAGTTATACACGTACGTTATAATCGTAAATTAGTCGCGGCAACATAATATATTCGTGGGCTGGTTGCTTCGCGCGTATCTGTTTTATGCTGTTATTATATATGACAGCAGCAGTCATACCTGCCCGCCTCCGCTCCTCTCTCGCTCGCTCTTTCACTTCGCTCCGCCGGTCCGACCCCCCCCCGTCTCCTTCTCTCCGGCTTCTCTTCTCCGCATCTCTCACTCTCTCAACCCCATCCCCCTGCATCCCCGGCCTCCTTCGTTATTAACGAGAAAAAATACCAGATATCTTAATGTCTTATTAAGCCTATTACTTTGAGGCGGGAGAAAAAGGAACTCCTCGGACGTATAATATCCTCTCTCTCTCTCTCTCTCTCTCTTTCTATCTCCACCGGACGGCCTGTTTCAGATCGAGGTCCCACTTGTACACACTCGCGCGCAAACACACACACACACACAGATAGAGAAAGAGAGAGAGAGAGTACAGCACTGCACAGTCTGAAAAACTTAATCGAATAAAGACGCGAGAGCGCGCGTGCGCCCGCGTGCGCGGCTATCGATTTCGCGCCCGCTTATATCGCCGGGTCCGCGCGCGATGCCATTAATAATTCCGGGGAGCCCCGTGCGCGCTATTTCGACCGCGCTCTGTCGAGCTCTCGGCTTCCTTAATTCATGGGCCGGCCGATTGGAAAGAAATTATATATATATATCTATATATATATAAGAAAGAAAAAAAATGTTACAAAATTATATATACCTATATCCATCCCCGCGGCTGGGATCCCGCTCCCGTTGCTCGCGTTGCTGACCGCAGCCTCCGGGCGGGCGACTCTCAATGAGCCGCTACCGATCGGCCGAACCCCGCCGCCGTATAACGAAGATATCGAGAAAATCGAAATGCAAATATATATATATATATATATATATATATATATATATATATGGCATTTGAGTTATTATTGTTGCGATTAACTCGGGCCTTATTAAAACGCTGGCGAAAAAATATTATATATCTATAAATAATTGCGTCGAAGAAAAAAATTAAGGAAAGTGCAGGGGGAAAAAATCGGAAATGAAAATATAATGTACGAAATTTATTAGTTAATCACGGAATGTAATATTATTAAGTCCGGTTAAGGCTGGTTATTTCCTCGGCATAATGGTCGCAGCCCGGAATATTTACTTTTATTTGGCTTTCCTAGTGCTTTTATTTCATTCTCGGTAATTACAATCCATCCATGTTTTAATAACTGACCAACCTGCAATCACAAATAATGAGCTATTTGTTTTATTTTTTGATTTTGTTCGTATTTTAATTTTAAAAAAATTTCATTTTATTATAACATATAATGAGATACTAAAAAGAACCTTTGTATTTCAATTAATTACTGGATCTTGACAATAAATTTTTGTCTAAAACATTGTCACTAATTTTATGATAATTCGTTGGACAGTAGAATCAAAGGTGCACTGTTATAAATAACATTCAAGATAACGAATATCTGCAATACATGCAGACCAACCTTGTCCCAGTGCAGCGGAGAGAAAAAATTGATTGTATTTTATGAAGTATATAAAACATTGTTTCACGACGAGGATTTGCATAATATTCGCGTTGATACTTGTACGAAGTATTTTACGGCGCCTGCCCGCCGAGATTTAAATCTCGGCCAACGCAGCTCGAATCCTTCTGGGACGCGAAAAATAATTTGGAAGTTAAGACCCAATTAATTAAATCGATCTACCAGCCACCCACCCCCACCCCCGCCGGCCCAACGAGCGAGAACTCGCGTTGGTTACCCGCCTTTACAATTCAATCGCGGCCTTGCGCGCGCGCGCGCGCGCGATTCCCGATCCCGTGCCGGGTGACGGACGCGCGCGTTTTAAATCATCGCGGGGCGACGCGACGCAGCGGCGCAGCAGCAGCAGCAGCGCATCGATAAACAAGAAAGGAACACGGCGGCGCGAGACCCGTGTCGGGAAAGAAAAATTTGAATATTTCCGTCGTAAAGCATTAACGCGCGAAATTTCGCGGGAGCTTTATGCGTGGGAGAGAAGATTTGCTAGTTCTCGATGGCGGCCGGGGCAGCGGGGCAAGAGAGGGGGAGAGGAATTAATAAGGAAAGCGTTTCACGCGATATAATACGGGCAAAGGCCAATAATTCGCCGCTTACACAAACCCACCGATACACACGCATACACACACACACACGCGTGCGCGCACACGATTTTATTCCTTCGCGCTTTTGGTCTGTTCTCCGCGAGAAAGTAAGTTCTCTCTTCGGGGGGCTCGTGCGCCACGCGCGCCGCCAGCAACTCGCTAATCATATATATGTATATGTATATATGTATATGTATATATATATATATATATATATATATATATATATATATCCCCAGGTGGCTGGCGCGCGTGCGCTCCTTGTGCCCCAATAAAAATCCCATCCTACTCTCGCCCCCTGCACCCAACTCCCCTTGACCAGCGCGAAATAACAGATAGCCGGACGATTACACGGGACCCGCGGCCCGGGGCCCGTGTAAAGCGGGCGGGCAGGCGGGCAGCCACCGCGGCCCTCTCGGCTTCGTGAAAAATGCTTCGACACCGCTGTAAATTAATCAGCGCGCGGCCGAGTATAGTGCGCGCCTTGTTTTTGGGCCACGCGTTATTCTCTCTCTCTCTCTCTCTCTCTCTCTCTCTCTCTCTCCCTCCCTCCCTCCGAGTTTGCGCCCGTGCGTGTAAATGCGTGCATATACCCAGGAGGCGAGAGAGCAGTAGTCTTGCCCTGCCGCCTGTATTATATGCGCACGTTCGTATATGTTTTTATTTTTTTCATTTCCTTTTTTTTTTCTTTGTTCCTTAACTCGGCCCGAGTGAGATATATAACGAACGCGCGCTGATTTGCGAACGCGTAGACCTTGAGCGAGCGGCTGAGCTGTATTATATAGTCGAACCCGAGGCGAATTTTTCTCTTTTATTTTTTTTTTATCATATTGGGATTTGTTCCTTTTGTTGGTGTGTTTGTTTGTTTTTTTTTTTTTTTTTTTTTTGTTCTTTCTCCTTAAGGCAAGAGAGAGCACAACGGTAGCCGAATCGGATAAAGTTTTCTGCGACTCTCTTACTGCTCGGCCGGACGATTATCGAGATAAAGAATCTCGCGACTCCCGAATGCGCTGGCCACGACTCGTTATCGGAATCAGTTGGCGAATCAAGCGAAAAGCGACATAGACTTAAAGAAAGTGCACCCGACGAATAAGTAAAAGTATTATCAGTCAATAAGTAAATTTCACTAATTCAATCGGTGCGTTCGAGTTGAGTTTATTTAGAAAATGTTACGAATATGTGCGATCCTGTACTGGAAATATTATAGACATCGCTAGTAAAATGAAAAGGCGCGTGTTGGCTAAAATAAAACCTTCGAGTATATTAACCTTAAGTATGTACCAGCAGGTACTAATAAATGAGGATGGTTAGTTTGAGATGATATGCGGGGAAAAAAAACCGCCAAAAAGCCAAAAGACTATAACTAGACTGGAAATTTACTGAAAGTCTTAATGTGGTTTTTTCATGCTGCCACATTAAAGCACAGTTGTGTAAGTAATAAGAAAATATGTGATTATACTCATCCTTAAGTACGGATGTAATCCGACCTTCTCAAATCCGTAAAGGCGAACGTTAAATTCAATGAACGTGCAGTTATATTGGACTTTAGAGAGCAGTAAAGACCGCGCGCCTGCGCTCCATTTGGGAATGTAAGCGAATAATATAAAATTCGCAAGGGCGCCGTATATTATAAGTCGAGAAATTTCGAGCTTTCACTTTGGAAATCGTCCATTCGCGAATCTAAATTTCACCGAGAAAATTCATCATTTTAAAGTCGATATTTTTAGGCTCGATCGGCGCAGCAGCAGCAGCAGCAAAAACAAAAACAACCAACAAAAAAAAAAAAAAAAAAAAAAAACCCTCCTTGTTAGTAACGAAAATCGCGCGCATCGAAATGAGCGAATTTTTCACGGCAAACGTTCCCGTGTAATACGCCACTGTATTATGTCGTCCGTAAATCACCGCACCGGCTATCATCGTAACGGGCGGCTGCGGTGCGCGCGGATATATAGCAGGAGGGGGGCCGGGAGGGTGAGAGAGAGAGAGAGAGAGAGAGAGAGAGAGAGAGAGCGAGAGAGAGAGAGAGTGAGACAAGCTCAGACGCGTCATGTCCTCATTACGCCGCGCACATTAATTGATCGACCAGCGTTATACGACGCGTTCGATTTTCAGCCCCGTATACGTATCTGACGCTGTAGATTATACACAACATCTCTCTCTCTCTCTCTCTCTCTCTCTCTCTCTCTCTCTCTCTCTCTCTCTCCTCTCTCTCTCTCTCTCTCTCTCTCTCTCTCTCTCTGTCTGTGTGTGTGTGTGTGTGTGTGTGCACGCGCGCGCACGTGCGTGTGTGTTTAGATATATGTATACATAGGTATATACGAGCTTGCATCATATAACTCGAAAACGCGCCCGTAAAGTGGAATTTACACCTGTATATGGCGGGGAGAAACAGCGCCCCCGTACGACGAGGAGGAGGAGGAGGAGTAGGACGAGGGCAAAAAAACAACCCCCCCCCCTGCGCGGGCGGCTCACGAAGCCGTTAAAGTCGGCAGGAGTAGCGCGCACGCGCGCAGGTTGCATAATCGTTAGCCGCGAATCGCGCGCACATTTGTTATTTGTCATATATATACATATATATATATATATATATATATATATATACATGTGTGTGTTGCACGATCAAAAGTCATCGAGCGCGCGGTACTTGCAGGCCTCGCGAGTGTAAAAGGGAGGCCCCCTTTTATTATGCCCATCCC
Source organism: Sycobia sp. Sy_11 (assembly GCA_018907035.1). Classification (NCBI taxonomy): domain Eukaryota; kingdom Metazoa; phylum Arthropoda; class Insecta; order Hymenoptera; family Epichrysomallidae; genus Sycobia; species Sycobia sp. Sy_11. The sequence continues at coordinate 107,823 of JACCIC010000244.1, forward strand.
CCACCCCTTCGCCCAGCAGCGAGCGAAGGGTTATATGAAACGGACAGTCGCGTCGCCTCTTTCACGGTTATCCCGCGCCAGTCTCTCTATCCCTGTCGCGCCGTCGCTCATGCCCCCAGGCCGCGTCGTCATTATCGGCAGCGCGACAAAATTACGGCCGCGCGCGCGCTCGCGCTCTCGCGACCGCGATCCGACGACCGTTGGCGGCGCCGGGCGCGCTCGGTGCCTCGGCCACGGCCACGAATGCGCGTGTTTACGCGAATCGTATAATCGCGAGTCCCCGCGCGTAAACGCTGGTTTATTTCAGTGTCTCCCACTCCCCCACCCCCACCCGTCCCTCGCTGGTTGGTGTATTTACAGGTCGCAGCAATGGGCTTTTTTTTTTTATACGTCAACGTTTTAGCCGCGGATTTGTAACTCGATGCTGAGAATCGGTTGCGCGCTGCTGTTGAAGTTCGACTTACTCGCAGCAGTTTGCGTAAAAAATTCGTTCGATGAGAAACACGAAAACTTAATGAGCTTTTGACGATGTCGAGAATCGGCAATATATTGGAGTGCGTGGCATTTATTTGCACCTTTTGCTTCTACGATAATGTTGGCGAAACGATAGAATGAAACAATTCATGAATGTACGAGAGGCCTCCTTGTGAATTATTGTAATGTGCTTGAATCACCGATAAGTTCGCCGAGAGAAAATGGAATTATTAATAAAGCATTTTCTCTTACAGAATCCATTCGTGTTTAGTTTTAACGTCTCAATCTGGTAGACCTCATGTCAGATATTGCACAGGACACGGGGTTAGACCGCATTACAACACTGTGTGGAACAGAAATTGATCATAAATAGTTTATATCTATATATATATATATATATATATATATATATATATATATATATATATAATTTATTAGCTATTATAATTACTACACGAATGTCGAAATCTCGCTGGAATTCGTTTAAGAAACTTTTAAGGTTTTTCTGACTACACAAATAAATTATGCTTCTTCGTCGCATTAGAAAGCGATAAATAAAAAAAAATCGATATACACATACATAATAAACAGATGTGCTACAGTTAACCAATTTCCATACGAAGCATCTGAAAAACCTTATAAAAAATAATATAATTGAGCATGACGAGGGGCCAGAACTCAACCGTTCGTCGGTCTGTAGAAGTAAATGCAGGGGTTTCGTGTTCGACGCCGTCTCTCAGGAATACGAATGATTCACGGCGAAAAAAAAAAAAAAAAGAAAAAAATCAACGCGACAAATCTCGATAATCGACTTGCCGATTTAGTCGCCGCCGGCCGGGAGGACCTCGACGTCGACGACAAAACCGCATCAAATTCAATTTTGACTCGACGCACCGCGCGGAACCGCTGCGTCGCGGCGGAGGATGCGATCCGAGGGGGGGGGGGTGGTGTAGAGAGACAGCCAGTATATATAGCAGCTGATCGCCCGCAAAAAGTAAAATACGCGCCGCGCGTCCGTAAACCATATTATATAGACGTATGTATAGAGGAGCGCGTGCGCGGGGATTCTCTCGCATGCCGATCCCGCGAGAGGAGTCACCGGCGATTCAAAAAGCGAAACAACGCGCGCGCGCGCGCGGAATTCCGCGCCGACAAATTGCCCCTGCGCCCCGCGGGGCACTCTTCGAATTATTAATTATCCTGTGGCTCCGCTTTTTCTCCGACTCAGTTTCTATCTCTCTCTCTCTCTCTCTCTCTCTCTCTCTCTCTCTCTCTCTCTCTCTCTCTCTCTCTCTCTCTCGCTCCACTGTCTCGTTTGCACAGTAGGGTCGATTTATTTATATATACATATATATATATATATATATATATATATATATATATAGTATATATACACACACATATATATATATATATGTATTCGTCTTTGTGTTTGTATGTTTGTAATTCTCTCTCCCCGTGTCTCTGCGCTCAATCCGGGTTTTTCCTCTATCGCGCGATCTCTTCCATCGAGAGCTCGGCGGACTTCTTTTTCCCTCGTCCTAATTTGATTCGGTCTTTCGCCATCTTTGTCCCTTAAAACTGCACACAGACGCGCACTCGCGCACGCATACGCGTAAACGGGCGCACATACACTCCTCGTCGATTGTCACAACACGCGCGTAAATTAATTCACCGCCGCGCTTGGCGATAATTGCGAGGGCCGCGGGCGCGCGAGTACAGTGTGACGCGATGGGGTGAGGGAGGGGGGAAGGGGGAAGAGGAGGAGAACGCGGGAGGGCAAGTGGCGGTAGAGCTGGTTCGCCGTCGGAAGTGTAGTGTGGTGGATGGAAGAGCGGCGCGGTTGAGCGGATGGGGAGAGGGGCGGGGGGGGCTCGCTTATACCAGGCCGCAGCCGACCGGCCGCACATTTCGGGCCGGCCGCATTATTCCCCCGTGATTGTCACCATGCCCTGTCCCTCTTCCTCTCACTCTCTCTCTCTCTCTCTCTCTCTCTCGCCGCATAGCCACGCGTATACGGTATATACCCTAGGTCTGGCATTCGCACGCCTTTCCCGTCGGCAGGGATGGGGAGGGTGGCCGCGGCGGTTAGTCCGGAAACGAGAAGAATGTGTTAATTTCGCGGGCTACTCGTGGAAACGAGCTCTTATCGGCTTTCATTTACAGCGATTGACGAGGCTCTCTCAGATCGTTAGAATTCGGAGAACCATGCGAGTCGCGCCGTTCTCTCCGTATTTTCTTTTTCAATAAGCGTGTATGTATCTATTTCCTTGTCAATATCCATATGTAGTTAAGAAAAAGTTCCTAACATTTGAAACTTTGATATGGTACGTTAAACTTACTTGTCAGCATTTCCTTCTCTGAATTTCAATTACATTTAATAATTTTATTGATTCCGTGGCGATTTATATAGTGTGTGTGTGTGTGTGTGTGTGTGTATTTGTGTATGTACATATACAAATGCACGCACGAAGACCTGTCTGTAAAATTAAACGAGGCGATCAAGCCGAGAGCGGTGCGCGCCGGTTAAATTAATTAGGCATATGTTTGCCCGTTAATACAATCATGTAAAATAGTATCTTAATTACTTGCCTTTCGGTTTCCAGTGATATTTATTTAGCGTGTATTAATAGGCTCTTTCGTTAGATCACTAATAAAACATTGAAGGATTTTTTTTGAGTTTGCAGTGTGTGTGTGTGTGTGTGTGTGTGACGAGGCGAATCGGGCGCACGTATCAGGAATTTACTGCAAAATCGTTAAGTAGTTATGAACTATGTAACGGTATTACCGAACGCGAACCCCCTCCCCTCATTCTACCTCCATGCTTTAAAACGCTGCCGCGTTAAAATTACGCCGGGGGGCAGGAGGAGAGGCGGAATTGCCGCGGTTCGAAAAAGATCGTTCTGCTTGATTAGAGAGAAAAATTATCGCCATAGTAAATATCTGTACATGTAATTGATTTCGTATCTTTGTATATATTATTGTCGCGTCCCCTATTCCTTACTTCTATATTACCATTTTTTTTTTCTTCAATTAAGATACGATTTGCTCATATAGAATTAGTACAGGCTACTGATAAAATAAACGCGCATTCGTAATCTCTGCTATTATGCACGAGTCGTGGGCAACTGTGCGTGCGTGTGTTTGATTTGTGAAGACTACGAGGACGACGCTGCACGAATTGATCGAAATAGACGTAATCTCGAAATCGGTATTTGATCGGTTTTTCTAACGAATGCGTTACAAACTTCAAAGTTGCTTAAAGTTGTTTTTACGCACGCGCGCACACACACACAATGACATATAGAGATTACGTTTATTTAAGCTTGAAAAATTTCAATGTACTGTGTGCCATCGTATAATCTTATTCGAAATTTGGCTTTGCATGGTGAACATTTTTACTTATTAAGAATAAATTTGTTACAAATTAACGTCCAATCATATTTATGACCATTCGAACAGCAGCTTGAATTCATTAATTTACATCCATAAATCTTTTCGTTAAATACCTCGCTCTTAAGCCGCGATTTAAAAATAATCGTATATATATATATATAGACGATAATCAGTACCGACCATCTGGGAGAAGAAAGAGAGGGAGAGGGAGAGAGAAGGACAGGCTTCATCTAGTGACGAAAATAAAACAAACCTCGAACAGATGTCTCACTTGGATCGCGCGTAGTTTCGATAAATTAAATTAAATCCCCTAGTAATGTCGAGGTGTCAACGGCAGCCCCCCCCCTCATACTCTCCATCTCGCTTGGATCTCCCCTCGCCCCTTCATTCCGTATCAGCGGACGACAGATTTTCGAAAAATTATCCGTAAGCATCGGCGGAGACCCGGCGCGATGCGTACTTATGTATACACGAACCTCGGCCGAATATCTACGACGCGACTGTCCTCCTCGATTCCTCCATCGGCACCTGTCCCCGATGCTCGTGTGCAAGCGAGGGGGGGGGGGCGAGGTGAAGGCCTCGGACATTATCGTTTCGAATTACGGTTCTCGTTAATCGCTCTCGGCCACTTGGCCAGCGCGCATCGCACGGGCGATACGAAAGTTCAATTATCGCCGATAATTAATTAAATCCGAACGGTTCGCCGGGCGCGCCTCCATCAGCTGTCGATGACTATGTATGTACGTATGTATGCATGTGTGTTTATGCATGTGCGTGCGAAATTTCAACGCTGCAGCGGCGGAGGTGGCACCTCCTCTCCCCCTCTTCCTCTTTGCCCCTCGCGAGAGTATAGGGCAAAACATCGCTGCCGCTCGTGCCGGAAATTGCCACGAGATTAAGAGGGAACGACAGAGAGGGAGAGAGAGATAGAGAGTCAGGGCGTTGGGACTCTTGGCTACTCTATCTATCTATATATATATATATATATATATATATATATATATATATATATATATATATATATATATATATATCTGTATATAAAAGGTCTCTTTTGCCTTTGATTATTGCAGCAGCCGCATTTCTGAGGGATAGCGGGGGGGGGGAGGAGTGTCTGTACACCGGAGACCAGTCTCTTCTTCTTCTTATTCTTCTTCTTCTTCAAGACTTTTTAATAAGATGCTCGTCCTGGACGTGCGGGCGCGAGAGTCCCCCATCCCCCAACCCTTCCACCCCCCTCCCGCATATTCTTCCAGGACGGGGGACAGGAGGGAGGCCGCCACCGAGCCCCCCCCCTCCGCCCCTCGGCGCCCTTGACGGAGCGCGACGTCTGCCTCGTAAAATTTCTGAATTATCGCCGTCACCTCTGGCATTGGGAGCGCGCGCGCGCGCGCGGCTCTCACGCACGCACGCGCGCACGCACGCTTATACATGGTGTATACATAGGCTGCGGTGCAGTCGAAGGGACGAGGTGCGCGGTATCACCTCCTCCCCCCCCCATTCCACGTACCCTCCCGCGGACCCATCCAGGAGAGGACGGCTTCGAGAAATTTCGAGAGAGAGAGAGAGAGAGAGAGAGAGAGAGAGAGTGAGACCGCTCGACCCGGCTAAAAGATTATCATCGTAAAGTCTTTAGTAAAAGCAATTCTAATTTTCGGCTCGGCTTCCTTTATCATTTTATTATCGTCGCCGTCTTTATAGATATCAGAGAGCCCCGGGAGTTTCTGAAAGCTCTTAAACTTTGGTTTTATTAGCGCGCAAGACCGGCCAGCAGCAGAAAGCAAAGCCCGAGATGAAGGAGATGCAGAGAAAGGAGAGAGAGAGAGAGAGAGAGAGAGAGAGCTCGGTGGCACATCGCCCCGGTCATGTACTCAAAGTGAAAAACGTCCCGATTTCAGACTCTTTCCCTCCCATCCCCCCTCCCCCCTCGAAGGAGCAGCGAGAGTAACCGAGGCGAGCGCACGCGCTTCTCTCTCTTTCTCTCTGCTTTATACTTTCTTGTAAATTGTATTAAAATGCCCGTCTTTTACGAGCGTGTCAAACTACCTATACCGCTTCCCTACCTTCTCTCCTCCCTACCACGCTCTTCCCATCCCTCTCTCCCTCTCTCTCTCTCTCTCGCATCTCACCATACTCTCGTTCGTGATACTCGAGCAGCTCGGCCGACGAAGAGGCGACGTCGCTCCCGCGTCGGCGGCCGCGGCTGCAGGCGCGCGCTTCGCTGACGTGCAGCATCAACGCGCCCCTCCCCCCACACTTCGTGCGCGTACACGCATATACGCGTGTGTGCAACCACGCGTTGCCCCCCTTGATGTATTCGCGAGCGTGTACATATGTGTGTGTGTGTGTGTGTGTGTGTGTGTGTATGCATGCATGCACACACGCAACCCCGTGACGCCCACGCTCTTCGTTTCTCCATCCATCCCCCCCTCCACCCCATCTCGCTCCTCTTTATTCCCGTACGATATTGAATCCCGATTTTATGATCCCCCGCGCGCCCGGCACTTTAGCCTTCCCCACGGGTGCGGTGTAAACTTTTATTCGCGAATTTAGACGAAATCGGAGCGAGTGAGAGGGATAGAGCGGCAGCGGGGGCAGGGGCCGCGACGAGGGGGGAATAAAGAGCGCGCGGGCATATACGTTAGATCGTGCGCGACACCAGAAGCGACATTTGCTCGTCCTCTCTGTGCTTTTCTCTCTGCCTCGGTAGCTCTCTTTCTCCTTTTTTCCTTCTTTTTTCTTTTTTCTTTTTTCTTTGCCCAAAGAAGCCGAAACGCGCGATGGAGCAGCGGGGCGCGGACGTGTGAGAGGGCTGAGACCCGCCGATAGTAAAAAAATTGAGCTATACCTCGGCGCTGGTGTCGAGCGCGCTTTTTGATTCCGTAAGTGAGGCGATCGTTCGGGTTGTGGGTGTTGATGAAAAAGCAAAAAAAAAAAAAAAAAGATAAAATAAAAAGACATAAATGAAACAAAATGTCGCTTTAGCCATTTCATCTTCTTTCTTTGTCTGTGCAACAAATATGGTCTAGTAACAAGCAAATCGAATGAAGCTGGTAAAGCTGACGCAAATTTTTCACGTATACATACGTGCAATATGTAGGCGTAGCCGGTGAAAGTAGTACTGTCGTGAATTACGGAATTACGCCGGATTATCGGGGCATTAATTTAATGAGCCTCGTACGGAGGAGGAAACTATTTTAGGCCGATTTAAAAATGCATTAAAGTTACGGTTATAGGCGTATTGAAATATTAATAAACGACGTTTTATAATAAAATATCGTATGGAAAAAGCTTAGTCCAACAAAATTTATACCCTCAAAACGGACTGAATATTTTTCCAAACGATTTCGATGTGATTATCGCACGCTTTCAAGATGCCCCAATTTTTAAAAAACCACACGTTTTTGAGCTATATTTGAGATCGTGAAAACTTAACATGAAAAATTAATTTTGTAATTAAAATGGAACTAATTACAGCTATTGAAATTTGTATTCGTGCGCTTTGGAATTCCATTAAGATATCTTTGATTTTTTCCAGCGAGATGAACGGGTCTGAGAAAAATTACAGATACGTTCATGAACAGCTTTTGCACAAAATTTTTGAACATATTTTTTAAAACACAATTCTTGCACTTCTTAATTTCATTCAGTTTGCTTATCAATATTTTTTCTATTCAGTTTTTCCGATAATTACATTCGTAATTTATAACATTAAATTCACAATTATAGTAAGTTATAAATATAGTCGTTGAACAAAGATATATTTTGATAAACTCGACTGTATAGGATTAGATAGAAGTTAAATTGTGAAAAACCGTTTTTTTTTTTATTCTGAAAAAGTTTCTTCAGCACGCTAAAAATAATTATTTACAGGCTAAATGAAACTATTATTCAAAATCGTGCTTTTTACAATACTTCGGGTCGTGATATGGCGAAAATTCAACGCGATAGACCGACTTCGTGGTCGAATTCCCGGTTCTGTTGATGGGAAGTGGGAGAGGGGGGAGGGGCAGACGAGGATTAGTCAAATCCCGTTACCTCGGCAATAATTATTATTATCGTTGCGCGTCGCATTAATTCGCGACATTTCGTCACGTATTAACGATCCTCTAGACGGGCGGCCGAGTATCGTTTAGGGCCGTTGTGCGGCGGCAAAATTACAAATTAATTGACCGGGCGGCCGGTTCGGCCCGGGCTCGGCGCCAGGTACGCGACATTTACATCGTCGAAACGGCCCCCGGCTACGAGGCGAATTCGCGATCGGCACATACGCACGAGGCCGGAAAGTGCGCTCGAACTGCGGGCCGATTTTATCGTCAGCCTCGCCGAGCCAACCGGCAACCCGGACAAAAATTGCAGCGGAGGCGAGGATTGCGGCCAGCGCGCGTCGGCCAGCGCGAGCGCACTAATCGCACGATTAATCGAACGAATTCTCTTTGACGCACCGGCTCGTCGGGATCTCGTTGCTCTCGCCACCGCCCCCCCCCCTCTCCCCCCGCCCCCGCGCACCGATCACCCGACGACAAACGGATAAAGCGAGCATACGGCGTAAGACCGTAAGAGAGTAAAGCAGCAACAGAAACAAAGAGGTACAGAGAGGGGGCGGATAAGCGATACGGACGCGCGCTGGGATTTCCATTGCTCAGCAGCGGTGAAAATCCGTCATTGAACCAATAACAGCGCCGACCCCCTACCCCCCTAGCGGCGGAATTGATTTTGGCAATTAGCGCATCGAGGAGCCAGAGCTTGTGCAGGTTTTTTTTCTCTCATTCCTTTGTTTTTCGCTCGTTTTTCGTTTGTTCTTTTTTTTTTTTTTTTTTTTTCGTCTCTGGCCTACGAACGCCCAGATACGCAGCCGGGATGAGGCGAATTTCGATTCCCCAGCCAAGCGCACCCCCGAATTAATCGATGTACGACGCATTTGGCTCGAGGGAGGAGAGCTGGCGGATTAGGCAGCGAAGCGCCGATCGAAGGAGCTCGACGCGCGGTTGCGGTTTCTCCACGTCCGTTTTACGCCTTAAGGATCCTCGCTTCACTGTCGAGAAGAGCGAGAGACGGGCGGTAGGCGCATTGGAGGCGAGAATTTCGGACAGGAGGTCGTTGGGTGTAAGCGTAACGAGCGGTAATGGAATCGAGACGGTAATAATTGTATTATACGATCGAAATTGAAGATTAAAATGGCTAAACAACAATTATGTATTATTATCATTTTCACTTTACATTTTTTTTTTAATAGAAAGCAAGGAAAATATACGGATTTACAATGAAAATACTGCATATTTCATCACTGGTGTGGAAGTCGATTATTTAGCTCGCGAGACGGCTTTACAACCGAGCGAAACGAGGGACATGAGTCTCTCCCGAGAGAAATAAATTAATTTGCAGACTGGTATCGAATGATATTTTTACATAACGAAAATCGAAAAATCACATTCTGTAATTGGGATTTGGAGGTTGGAGCGACGTAGAATTGTTTTCTTTTTTTTTTGTTATACGTATCGATCTACGGGATACAACAGGCATCCCTCAAATGCATAACAAACGATCGTAAACGAACAAAAAAAACAAGAAAGAGAAACATTAACCAGGGCCAAGTTTGTATTAGTATAATGACGATCGTGAAAGCGTGGATTGTGAAAAGTTCATTCGTGGCTGAAAATTATGGAAGTGTACATGCGATCATAATGGGGATTCTATATAAATAGAATTTTTTATGCACAATTCGCAAAGAATCCGTCCCATCCAGGAATCAATATTCAATCATCCATGATGATAAATTAAATTTAAATTATTCAATTCGATATAATCATTTTCATGAACTAATTATTATGCAGGAGATCGTGTTTTAGTGATATAATGATTAAGATAATTTTCTATCACATCATTGATATAAAAAAAAAGGAAAAATACAGTTGCATAGATCTAAGTATCTAATAGGTAACAATTAAGACCTAGTCTAGACACAATCGGACGGACCGGAAATTGCAACCGACTAATCCGCGGCCCGCAGCCACGTCCGGCCGTCCCTCTTAAAGTATAGGCTCCGAAGTACAGGAGCCACGGCGTGAAAAATGTGAAGGGTGGATGGGGAGAGCAAATTCTTACAGATGCGGGCCGCATATATATATATATATATATATATATATATATATATATATATATGTGCGCTTAAATAAGTTTCTGCTAATTTTTCCATCGGTGCCCAGACTCTTTCTACATCTGCCACACTCTCTCCCTCTCTCTCTCTCTCTCTCTCTCTCTCTCTCTCTCTCTCTCTCTCCTCTCTCTCTCTCTCCCTCGCTGGTTGGGTTTTACATAAAAGCGCGCGCGCGCCTCGGCAGATAGCCGAGCCAGATAAATATCTCTCGAATATCGGACTTTTAAGATGTAGTCGTATAAGACGTAATGAGTTCCCGCGGGCGCGCTTTACTTAATCCCCCCTCAGCCTCTCCCCCCCCACCATGTTCCCCCTCGAATTATTACGAATTATATACCGCGGCTAACGAACGCGCGCGCGCGCGCGCGTGCCTCACCTTCCGCGATGCCTCAGCGTTAACTTTATTTGTTTTTCCTCCTTTTTCTTCTTCTACCATCTCCCTCCCCCCCTCGCCAACCCCTCTTCTCTTTACCATATCGCGGCCTTTTTTCTTCTTCGTGCGGTGACCGCACTCGCGCGCAGCGCACCGCCGCACGGTCCACGGCGCTCTTACTAATTGAAGAACTTCCCACTCGAGTTTATGCGTAATCGGCATAAAATTTAATTAGAGAGAGAGAGAGAGAGAGAGAGAGAGAGAGAGAGAGATGAAGGGGGAAGAGAGAGAGATAGAGTGCAACAGCAGCAGCATATTATTTTATGGTCTATGTGAATTATAAATATATGAAGTTTCTCCGGAATTCGAATAGGCCGATAGAAATTTTCATTTTAGCGGGCAATAAATGCTCGTCGGCTGTGTACTTGGGGGACGGGGGAGGAGGGGGAGAGGAAAAAACAGGAGTACTACGTGCAATAAAACTCGCGTATACGTCCGCGAGTATTCCGCCGATACTTGTATATAGTGCGCGAAATTGGAATGTCATATATATATATATATATATATATATATATATATATATATATATATATATATAAAATAAAAATTTGCGATTGGTAAATTTTTATGGATTTGTCTTCCTACAGATGCGCGTGTATGTGTATGTGTGTGTATATATATATATATATATATATATATATATATATATATATTCATACATGAGAAGTATACTAACTGAATATTTAATTTATGATGAAGTGAGTAGAGGGGGGGGGCGCTTTAATGAGCCTGCTGGAGCGAAGTCAGAGCGAACCGAAGTGTATAGAAAATTCTCTATAATTTTTTGTTTTGTTTGTTTCCCTTTTTTTAGCCTTTCATTCTCCGCTGCTTAGTGGTAAATATGATTTTTAATTTTAAAATATATAAGTATATATATATATATATTATAATAGTCGCTTTGAAAAATTTGATAAACGCGATTGGGTAATAAAATGTTATAGTTTTGGCAATAAAAGTCTATTTTTAACTAATGAGTTTGTTGGCTGTTTTGTTATGTTTATGTATATGTATGTATGTGTATATATATATATATATATATACTTATATATTTTGCTCAAAAGAATTATTCGACTAACTCTGCAGCATATTTTTCGTTGAACTATTTGAGTTATTTGTAAAATCAACGCTGATTATTTAAAAAATTTATACTTTTTTTTAGCTCAGAAATTTTATACAAATGTTCTTCTATTCTTTTATACATATATATATATATATATATATATATATATATATATATAAATTTATGTACTTTTGAAATGTTGCAAATTTACACTATTCGTAATCACTATCATTTGTATTGTTACGACGTCCAACATGTGTCATAGCTATTATGCGCATGCATTTAATTACAAATCCACCAACTGCCCGAAACATTCGAAATCGATAAATATAATTATAATGATCGTGTACGAACGAGCATGTTGAAGTCCGGATTGAACACGCTCGCCTACAATAATTAAATCAAAGATATATAATATGTTAGTATTCTTATATGTAAGTTTCTGGAAAGTACGATTATAACAAGTTGCTGTATCATATTCGAATATCGAGTCCAGTCGTTGTGGAAGTTTCTTTGAATTTAACGATTCATAATTTTATATCCGAGTTTAAATCGTCTTTTAAATGTTATAAATAATTTCGATTTATATTTGTACTTACTGACTTATCTGTAATATATAATTTGCCATTTATTTTAATGCTAATTTAGAAAGCAGCATTTTGAAATCTCACCAATTTGAAAGTAAAAACTAATCGACTAACTAAATAATCCAGATATTTCGATCGGTTCAACGCAGATTTTACAATATAAGAATCGTAATAAAATAGATTCGCTATTTCTCGCGAAGTTTGTTTGGTTCGAATATGCAACGTATAAAATTCGCATTAAAATAAAACACATTAGACTTTTCAATAATTGCATTTACTAAGAAATAGTATTATTTTCGTAGATCGCCGGATGCGTTATAAAATCGTCCCGCATCCATTCCTTCGTCTTTCGCGAAAAAGCAAAACCGCCAAATAAAAAAAAAAAAAAAAAACCACCGTCGCCCGTTTCAAAGCCGTGCGACCCATATATACGTATACGCAAAATACAATGATCCACCGCGCACGTATTATATAAACCCGTCGGCGGGTTCGATTCTTCGCGCGGGAAATTTAAAGGCCAGCGTTATCGCCCGTAATCGCGCTAAACCCCACCACCGCCCGCCCCCCCCCTCCTATCGCCCTCGGCCCGTTCTCGGAGCCCGTGGCTGTGCACAAAAGCCCGAGCTGAAAATCGAGCCTTAAGAAAGCCAACGGCGGGCCGCGCGACGAATTCAATGCGCGCCCCGGCGCTCGCGGCGAATGGAAATTGCCTTATGCGTGTATTATGCGGCCGATTGAAATCGGAGAGTTCAATCGGATTCCGCGTGCAAGCACCCCCCCCCCCCGCCCCGCCAACGCCAATGAATTATAGGTTAGAGTCCTCGGCACTGCGCAGTCTTTGGTTTCTCTCCCCTCCGCCCGCCCCATCATTGTCTCGCCGTCTTTCTTGTTCTCCCCCCCCCCCCAGCCACAGACCCTGCTCCCGTGCCACGTTCCTCGTTGCCGAGCAGACTCTCGCGCTACTCGAGGCACTGAGACGACAGCGTCGAGTGTAGCAGCGCTATCAAACAATTAGGCCCGGGATCTCGATCTTCCTCCGAGCCCCCTCGCCCCTTCGCTCTTATTCGTCGTCTTCCGCTTCTTCGCGTAACGGCTCGTCAAAGGGGAAAGGCTCCGTAGCTGGGAGGGGGGTGGTGGGGGAGAACAGCGCAACGATAAGACGCGCGAGCGCGCTTGCTCGAACGACCAAAAAGAAGCTGGCTCGCGCTCTTCCCCCCGCGGGGCGAGGAAACGAGGAAATAAGAAGGGCGACGGAGTGGGAGGGGGAGGCCGATGAGAGAAAGAGAGAGAGAGAGAGAGAGAGAAAGGGTCCAAACGACAGATCGCTCCAGCGCTAACTAATATCTTAAGCGGAATCCTTTATTATTATTATCCGCGCAGCCCTTTCCGAGGCTCTCGAGGAGCAGGCGGAGGTGATGGTGGCGGGGGGGGGGAGGCAGGACCAGGAGGATGAGAAAACGCTTAGCAGCACACTTGGCTGTATAACGGCGGCAGCGCGCGCGGCCTCTGATATTATACGCGCCGCTTGGCTTCCGCGAATGGGAGCGAGAGACGGAGAAAGAAAGAGAGTGAGAGTGGGAGGGTGAGAGGGAGGAGGAATAGGGAGAAAGGCGCGCACCAACCCCCACTCGACGTTAATTTCTCACGACGAGGTCTGTCTGCGCTTCCCTCTAGCGCACCTCCTCCCCCTCAACTCCCGTTTTGCCTCCAAGATCGCTTTCACGGAACAGAAACACACAACTCTGTATACAATATGTATATGTATGTGTGTGTGTGTATATATATATATATATATATATATATATATATATATATATATGTAATATGTAATACAATTGCGTGTGTAGGAGCTCTAGCGAGTATACATCTATCTAGCAGGAATTTTACTTCGCTGCCGCGCGCGCCACGGTTCAACTTTTAACGATTGGCCATTTCGTTAGATTCTTCTCTCTCTCTCTCTCTCTCTCTCTCCCTCCTCTTGTTTTCATGTGCCCGGTATACGGGAAAATTTATAAGTTCCTTACATCTTTATTATATGTATATATGTGTGTATATATATACATACATACATATATATATATATATATATATATATATATATATATATATATGTATATGTCTACATATATAAATAGTTAGGCAACGAATGAGTTTGTTCATTTTTCACCTGATGCAGGCGCATCGCGGGGCATCTGTTTTTTGTCTCCTTTCTTTTTTTTTTTTTTGTCTTTGCGCAATTTTACGGGCGTCCCGCGAGATTTATCGCTTTCCGCGCATTATTTATTAATCTTCGAAATGAAAGTGTACACGTACTTGTGCCGTATAATGTCTGATTTTGAACGAGGAACTTTCTATTTCTGTTGGGTGAGGGAGGAGGGGGGGTGTGGGCAATTTCCGTAATAAATCTCGCGATATTTACCTTTAATGTCGGACAAGTTTATTAAGATAAAGGCATGTATTTTAAAATGCATAAACCGATGCTGAAATTTTCTTTAATTAAAATCATGGTCGATTTCTCAACATCGGCGTAAACTGATTATTAATTCTTTGATGATGGTTGTATAAATTATGATAATAGATACGTTATTATAGTCAATGATTTCGTAAACAAGCTTTACTAACACATGAATTATTATAGTTGAATTTATTAAAATTGTAAGAAAAGAATTTCTTTATACAATTAATTATTAAGAAAAAAAATTACCAATTTAATTATTAATCCGAATGAACAATGAACTTAGAAAAAATAATTAATCATTCGCTTAAAAAGAAAATAAATTGCGGAATACTTAAGAATAATTATTTATTGTAAGTGAGAATAAAAAATTATCATAATCTATTTATTAAAAGTAATCATAAATTTCAAAAACATAAAACAGATATGATCGCTATTTAGCTGTTAACTGATATAATCCTAGCACTTATATATTTGTAATTACTCATCGAATTGTTTAAAACATTTTCACTACGGTGTAAATGAATTACTACTATCTACATATATATATATATATATATATATATATATATATATATGCATATATATATATTTATATATTTATTTATTTATTTATACATACAATTTGCATTTTCTTTTATTTAAATAATTATATTTGAAATTTCGTTAGAAATTAATTGTTATTTAGAGTTTAAGGCCATACGAATTCGAGTGAATTAATGGCAAAACGTCGGATTTTAGCTGTCGGTCAATTAGAATGTGATTAGCGGCTGCTGGAACGCAGGATGCCAACGCCATAACCTATATACGCGTATAACATACACGTACATGTATACATATATATATATATATATATATATATATATATATATATATATATATATATATATCCTAAGCGGCACGATGAAAATGACAGACGGAACGAGTGAGGTGGAGGGAGGGGGACCCACGGGAACGTATATATAGTGACAGGCAGGTGTTCTGTGAAAACCGGAAGCCTTTTTAAAGCGAGCGAGAGAGAGAGAGAGAGAGAGAGAGGGGGGAGAGCCGCGCTGCTCGCTTCGCAGTCAATGGACCGACAAATTCGAACTATGACTTTTGACTGTATAATCCCATACTTTGGAGTTTAGCTACCGATGCCCTGCCACCGAGGAAGAACGATATCCTCTCTTTCACTCTCTATTTCTCTCTCACACAAGCACACACACACGACACTCTCCTTCTCTCTCGCTCGGGCGCTCTTTCTTTCAATTGTGAAAGGGCGTCGAATCGTGCGAGGAACGGGGCGGGGAGGGGGACAAGTGACTTCGAGAAGGAAAGAGAGAGAGAGAGAGAGAGAGAGAGAGAGAGAGAAAGAGAGAAAGAGGAAGAGTGTGAGGAAGCGGTCGTCTTCTCAGCTTCTCTTTCGTCTTTGAGACTCCCCCTGCATCTCCAAGAGCTCTCTCATATAAACTGCGTTTGTCCCTGTATCAACGATGATGGTGATTCTCTTTCTCTCTCTCTCTCTCTCTCTCTCTTTCTCTCTCTCTTCTGACCGAGCAATCCAGGTATGTATAATGCACAGCTTCCTAATCTTCTAAATCGTCGCGACATCGTGTTGAAGGAGGGGGGGGGGAATGCTCACACGCTCACATATGTATATATAGTCGTACGTGCCGACAAATCTTTTCAACGTAAATCAAAGGAACTCTCTAAGCGTCGCATTCTTTCCCGCTTCCTCGTCCTCTCGGCTTCCATCTTTCCTTTGCCCACCGACTTTTCTACAATGACTCGCGGCGTGGAACTCGTTCGCATAAACGAGTCGGAGAACCATTTCCCTTTCCCTGTTGCCGCGAGTAATTAATCACAACTCCCCCCCCCTGTCTCTCTCTCCCTCTCTCTCTCTCTCGCTCTCTTTGACCTTTTCCCCTTCCGCCAGCAATAAGAAGCACGGAATCTCTCGACGATGGGAAATTTAAATCCGGTGACCCGATGCCCGCGCCGTGCTTTAATAACCAGAACTGTCCTTTATATACATTTATATATATATATATATATATATATATATATATATATATATATATATATATATATATGTAACCATCTAACCGAGAGAGGATTTACCGTATATTCAATGATTAATTGAAAACGAGTGTAATACCCGCGGTGTATTTAATTTTGGAAATACCCGCGGCGGCGGTGGCGGCGATACGGTGATACGTATATAGGAAACATCAAATATATTATGCAACGATGCGCTATTATACGCGCAAATATACGCGCGTGGACGACGGAACCGCTGTATATATATATATATATATATATATATATATATATGTATGTATGTATGTATGTATGCATGTATGTACAAACGGACTCAGCGGCCCGCGCCCACATTCTGTTTATATGTACATACACAGCGCGCAAACGTCGAAAATCCGCGAGCGAATTAAATGCGAACGTCCTTTAACTTTTGCGAGTCAATAATGGAATTAAGCGATGGAGTCGTGCGCGCTCTTCATAATTTCGCGAAGTATTTTAATATATGATCGCGCAAATATTGCTCTCCTAGAATTTTACAACGATATCAGCTTGTTGAAATATATATTCAAAAAATCAGAGATTTTTAGAGATTTTTTGTTTTTGGTACGTTCTCAAGTACGCTAAGCTTTAATAGAATGTCACGATGATAAAAGAAAAACCTTACAGGCTCGTATGAAAATTACGTAGAATACCAATATGATAAAAAAAGCTAAATAATATTATATAAATAATATTACAATAAACAAATTAATGGTATTAGTAAAAAAAATGAAACTAGTTTATCTAATGTCTAATCTGCTAGTTCATTATAATTACTGATAACCAATAAGAAAAAATCATTGAACTACTTAGCAAGGAAGAAATATTTCATTTTCCCTTGACGATCAAACATAGCTCACGAATATATCTAACGATATATGAGCTAACTTTTTTTCTGCTACCCAACTGAGCGAAGATTGAATAAAAAATACTCATTACATTAGTGAGTTTTGCTGGTCATTATCGTTTATTATCGTAGGCTGTCGTTGAACCCCTTCGAGGTACTGTAAACGCTCACTTTAGCGGGATTTTTTTTTTTTTTTTACTAAATTCAAATTTCATCATTTACATTTTGTTTTTTGCCGTTTTACACGAATAATGATGTTTTCACAGTTGATGGAAAGTATTACTTTCTCAATTATGTAGATGGATATCACATAACAGTGTTATTAAATTATAGTCGGTCATCTCTATTTCCTTCACCATATCTATATTCATCACCTACATGACGTGTAAACGTATTTTGCCCCTCTAAACTAAAGTATGAATGAACGATTATTCTTGCTAACTACTAAACAGTAAAAATCGACTACTCGCATTGAAGAAAAAAAAAACAAGTACGATAAAAAAATCGAATTCCTGTCAAATAGGCGCTCTGCAGCATTCAGTCACTAATCTCATTAAAATACTTTGTTTAATTCGGTATACGAAAAATATTTTTTTCGTTATCTTTCGTGCATCTGATTATGAGCTCGGCTTGCGAAAAATGTTTTGACTCGTTCAAAAAAAGAAGAAGAAAAAAAATTAACTTCGCCTTTACATTACACTTAATATACATGCAAACTTGTAAATTTTAATGTATGCCGTTAAATAATACTAAAAATAAAAGAAAAAGAAGAAAACTGCAAAAACGATATAAATGCAAGAAAGGCCTTATAAGAACTAATTACACATACATTATATATATATATATATATATATATATATATATATATATACTTATATATTTTAAAATTAAAAATCATATTTACCATTAAGCAGCGGAGAATGAAGGGCTAAAAAAAAGGGAAACAAACATATATATGTATATATATATATATATATATATATATATATATATATATATATATATATATATATATATATATATAAAAATTTTCAGCGTACCGTACATTGCACGTAATGAAAAAGAAAAGAAGGAAAGGAAATGAGTAAAGCATCGACATATCCTCCCTCTATACCACCCAGGCGCGCATACCCTGAAAAATGACGCAAAACAATGAGGTAGGAGATCGCGTTAACGGCGACGACGACGACGGCAAGGACTTGACGCAGGTGCCGGATATCGAATTCGTGGCAGTGGTAATACGAACGTCGTAGACGTCACCGGGCGCTCTCGCTCGGTTAAATCATGATTTTCGGGAACCGGACACGCGTGGGACCTTGGGCGTCGGTGTATCGGTACGCGTAACCATATACAGTCCGCGTACGCGCCGTAGCCTCGACCTTAGACAATTGAGTGCGACGAGTCAGTTTCGCTTAATATTATATATATATATATATATATATATATATATATATATATATATATATATATATATATAGTGCACAAATATCGCTCAATAATTAAAGTGAAAATTTAATAAATTTACTAAATAATATACATTTTTTAATTTGATTTAATTAATTCAATAAATCTAATTTTTATAGCTATGAGAAATAGCTCCTAATATTCAATCCCCCCCCCCCACACACACACAGAGAGAGAGAGAGAGAGAGACGCATATATATATATATATATATATATATATATATATATATATATATATATATTAATTGTTTAGCACAAGTTGCAGAAAAACATTTGGAAATATAGAAAAAAAATCGTAATTTATCTGTATAAAAAAACATAATTTATTTGTATAAAATCCACCAGCACTGTCGGTCAAAAACGGCAAAGATCCCAATCTGTTCCCGAGTTCGTTGCCCGCGCTATAGAAAATAAGAGATGAAGTGAAAAAAAACTTGCCACATTAGTAATAAAACAAGATATCTTCCGAGTTATCGCAAATGTCCACGATAGTTGGGCATGCGACATCCAGTGATTAAATAAAGGAAGAGGAAAAAAACTTATCAAGGTATATTACTAATATGCTCCCTGGCAATTAATTAAGGTTATTAAATTAATCCAACTGCTTGCACTCTTATCTATATGCCACCGAAACGGGTTTATACGACTCCCGACACACACACACACACACACACACACATATATATATATATATATATATATATAATGTGGCTGACTGTAGCTCTAATTCGACCGCTCCGTAAA
>JACCIC010000244.1:132500-202500 GCA_018907035.1 Sycobia sp. Sy_11
TGCACGAGGAGGAGAGAGAGAGAGAGAGAGAGAGAGAGAGAGAGAAAGAGAACAAGCATCACCGGTCTACGCCAGAGCGAGAGAGAAAGAAAAAGAATGCGACTTAGGGGATGATGATGATTCAGTCGGCTAAAGAAGGGTGCGATGGCTCTAGCCGGTGCGGACGAGTCCTTCCTATATATGTATCTTTTCTCTCTCTCACTTTCTCCCATTCTCCCTCTCTCGCCATAGCGCTGAGCACTGGGCTTGACACACGCGCGCGCGCACGCACGCACGCACGCACGCACGCACGCACTGGGACCGAGTGGGACGGAAACATAATGAAAAGAGCGAGCGGCGAGAGAACGGGAGAGTGCAGCTCCGAGCGCGTTTCTTCCCCCGGGGTCGGCTCAGTTTCGTGTTTGGATGGAGCGCGACCGGGTCGTCGACGCCTTTTTCCCGCCCGGCTCTCCCGTGACGGCGCGGCCCCGCCGAGGCCGCGCTACCCTGACACCGCGATCGACGCCGTTTGGCTTCGCCCGGCTACGGTACGCGCGGGGCCGCGTGTCGCCGGCGCCAGCCGCGACCGGAGGATAAGCGTAGCGCGAGGAGATAAGGCGAGAGCAAAGACACACAGAGAGAGAGAGACGGAAAAACGAAGGGCGAAGCATTCGACCGAGGGACCCGGGACGTACTTCGGGGAGGATGTCCATCTATCAGCAGCATCATCCGCACGCCCAGCACCCGCTGAACGCGGCCCTGTTCTGGAGCCTCGCGGCCTTCGGCAAGCTGAGAGGCCCGACCGAGGCCGGCTTCGAAGGTATATTACGCGCGAACGTGTAGGTAGACGCGAAGAGTTGACCGACGTTCTTCTTATCGCTGTGTGTGTGCATGTATTTGTGTTTTTATGTTTGTGTATGTGTGTGTTCCTTTGCTGTCTCTCTCTCTCTCTCTCTCTCTCGTGCTCTTTCTTTTGCTGCAGGTTCGAGAATGCGCGCGCGCGCGGCGAGGTATTATTGAGTCGTCACTCTGCGAGGGGCCCCACTGAGAAATCATCGTTCGGCCGCGCGCGGCTGCTGCCGCTGACCGCGCGATGACCGGTTCGCGGCTATACATATATAGATGTAAACCTGTAAAGGAAACTCAATAGCGTGAGAGAGAGAGAGAGAGAGAGAGAGAGAGAGAGAGAGAGAGAGAGAGAGTTGTATACCCGTCGTAAAAGAGTTTCAAATGCTCGTCTTCTCCCGTATAATAGCCTCTATCATTCCTTCCCAAACTCTTTTCTGCCTCTATATACGTAACTGGCGGTGTAATTAAAGGAATGAATATTCGTCTATGTCTATATATATATATATATATATATATATATATATATATATATATATATATATAGCATAATATTGCGCACAGAGGCTTGTTACACGCAGTAATGTTACAATGGCATTCGAGCGTCGCGCTTGAAGCAAAAAAAGCAAGTAGAGCAAAGAGAGTAGCGCGCGAAAGGGGACTAAGCTCGCGAAACACAAAGATCGGAGGAAAAACGATATAAGCAACACACACAGACTAGTACAGGTAGTGAAATAAGTCCCATCGTGTTCTCATTTTCTTTTTATATTCGTATATGCTTCCTTCCACGCTCCGCTTTGGATTTTTTTTCCTTTCTTTCTGTTTCATCTCCCTTTTATTGATATAAAAGCCATCCGCAAGCGGTGCGAGTGTTGTTGCCGGCGCTGCCGTGTCCGTGCGTGAAGTTCTGCGCTCAGCGAGCGATGATCTCCAGAGAAAGAGACAGCGAAGAGGAGATATAGGAGAGAACGGGCGCCTCATGGAGCGAAGACTCTGCGGCTAATTTATATAAAAAAAAAAAAAAAAAAAAAAAAAAAACAAGACTGAAGTAGTATAGTTCCACTCGTGTTCTCTCCCTCTCTCTCTCTCTCTCTCTCTCTCAATCTCGTGGTATTTACGACGGGGGACCGTATAAACCATACACACCTACACGTATATATTCATGTATCGATGGCATATATATGCTAACGCTGCCGCTGCTCCCGCCGCGCGTTATGCGCGGTCCAACGGTGTATAACAGACCGCGCGCCCTCGCTCACTCGGTGTATCCGCGGGGCCGCGCCGCGGCCAATCAAAGGGGCCGACTTTACGGCCCCGCGGCCGTATAACCGTTTATAACTCTGAAAATCTGACATCTATATATGTATATATGTGTGTGTGTGCGCATGTTTATATATATATATATATATATATATATATATATATATCGACACGAATAAGAGTACGCTCTCGTGGGTGCGGTAGACGCGCGCGGCGTTGCAAGCGATCCTCGTCGCGCCGGGAGGACGGAGTGAGTGGGGCGGCAGTGGCGCGAGAGACAAAGTCCCGCGCGGGTACGCCGCAGCGCGGCGGGTGAAAGGAGGGCGGGGGGAGGGGTGGCAGGCGGGCAGGCAGGCAGGCAGTCGATCGAGGAAGGAAGCCGTGGGCGCGCGAGCGCTTTTTCAGAGTTATACGCGCCGCCGGGCTCCCCCCGCGGCGCGACAACGCGCGCCGCTGGACATCTCGTCTCGATCGTCTCCCGCTCTATCCTTTTTATCGTCGTCGTCGTCGTCCTGCTCGTCGTCGGGCAAGCGCACGTTTGCGCGTCGGGCGATGGGTGCACCGCGAACGGTGGGGGATCTCGCGCGCGGCTCGCAATACTAATATAAACTCCAGCGACGCGGCGCGATTGAGACGCGAAACGAGTGTTAGAGTACTAGGCGAAGAGGTAAGGCGCGGACGCGAGGGGAGGGAGAGAGACTCCTGAGTGCCGGACCTGTTGGCGCGCACAGCGATCCTTCTCGTGTGTGTGTATATATATATACACTAAGGTGTATATATATATATATATATATATATATATATATATATATATATATAATGCTCAACCCACCCTCGCTCGAGTAGGCGATCGAGAATACGGCCGTAGGGTTCCGCGGGGAGTCGCGGCCTCGGTCGCGTGGCACTTTTCACGGTGCCTCAATTGAAATGCTTTTCATCGTCCTCCTTCTGCGCCACGCTCTGCCGGCCGTGGAACGGCCAGATTGCTATTTGAGAGCAAAACGGGCTACGGTTTAATCTATTTCGTCGCCGAACACGTCCTCGCGTCCCGAAGGAGCGACGGTTCGTGAAAAATCTTAATTTAATCGCCGCTCTATGTTTGCTATGTATAAAAACGCTACTCGTTCGCCTCGGTTTTAAACATCAATTATCCCATTCGACCGTAATGCAATCGACAAGGAACAGGACCGCGAGGGTAGGGGGGGGGGGTTGCACTAATGCACGTCAACACGCAATTTCGTTATAATGATTCGTCGAAGAATCGGAATAACCAAACACTTTTAACGCCGCTCCCTCTCTCGTCCATTATTATTTCTCATCGCGAGCAGCTGTAACAACAGATAAAATAACAGTTGTATGCCGCTCGAACGACGAGCGCTTATTAACGCCCGATGTACAAACGTCCCGCGCACTCGTACACACGCGCACACACGCACGCACACACACACACACACACACACACACACACACACACACACACACACACACACACACACACACGAAAAGACACATGTGCATGTACACGCGCGTCCCCGCCGTCTTTCGTGCGTTGCTCCATTAAAAATCGAACGCGCGTATGAGTGTTTGTGCACGTTCTCCGCACAAATCTCCGCGCGAGCCTCTCATCGCACCCCCTCTACGATGCCAGGCATTCCTATCGCATCGAGGCATTTCGCAAAGGCGCCACACGTATATATGTATATTATACACCTGATATTATATATATACTCGACCCTACAAGAGAGCCTAAAATATCCTCTTCTTCACTCCTCTACCTGATTGTAATTTAATAGAGCCCTCGCGCGGCAATCACGTTCGAAATCTTTTTTTCTTCTTCATTCCTCGCGATAGACACGTATATTCGCGGGGCCCCCGGGCGATATACGCGCGCTCTTATCTCTCGCCGAAAGGGCCCCCCTGTCCCCACCACCCGCCCCCGTCCGGGCCGGCGGCGGGATTTATCGAAATCGCATCTCATTCCCGTTAATTACGCCGCGCTCTCCCGAGCTCCGCTCCGTGTTTCGCGCTCGCGCGCGCGCGCGTTCGCGAGACCGATAATGCTTCCACCTTCCCCTATTTCTGTGTGCGTGTGTGTGTGCTCCTGTGTGTGTGTCTGCGTGCGTCCGCGTGTACATATATATATTTATCGACGTCCGTGTGTTATGTCGAGCTCCGCGCGACGGCCTTCGCGCGCGCGACCCGATTCGGGCAAGCGAGGAACGTGGTTCGGAAAATGTGTCTCGTTTTTTTGTTCCCCTCGATAGGCATACAACATCGCGCAGGAGACCCCGAGTTCGTCGTTCCAAGAGCGAATAAAAGATAGAGGATGAGAGTGAGAGAGAGAGAGAGAGAGAGAGAGAGAGAGAGAGAGAGGCAGACAGGCAGAGAAAGAGATAAAGGGGGAAAGAGGAAGGGAAGAGAGAGAGAGAGAGCGAGAGCGCGCGAGAGTTTAATTAATATCAGCCCGGTCTCGCACTCCAGGGCCCCGTTTAATTAGCTCCTGCCCGGGTGCGCGTGCGCAACCGGCCGCTCGTTCGTCCACTCTCTCTCTCTCTCTCTCTCTCTGTCTCTCTCTCCTCTGACGTGCATCCACGCGCGCATTCCGGAGGCCCGGTTATAATATCACAATCATAACCGTCGATCCGAAGGGCGTCCGCCGCCGCCGTTGCCGCCGCCGAGGCCGTCCTTACGCTTCAGCGATATCAAAGAACCGCGGGCCCAGTCGCGCTCGATCCCGCTCGCGCGCGCCCAATCATCCCCACCCCCCACCCCCCCCCCCACAACGATCGTCATCGTCATACGGCGCCGCGAGAACTAATTGCCGGGGCGCGGTCGTGCGTAGCGCGCGCCCCGGTTTTCCGTCGTTACGCCCCGTTCTCGTCGCTCCCGTAAACCGCGCTGCCTACCCCGCTCTTTTTTCCCTCGGCCCTCTGTTGTTCTTTCGGCAGCGCGCCCCGTTCTATACGGCCACGTATGCACGCGTGTACGCACATAATTTTCCGAGCCGCCAGCGACGCTTTATACCGTGATTGCTCCCCTCTTTTTTCGGCGAGCACCGGGGACGCGTTAGTACGACGCCCGCGATTGATAGCGACGGCGCACGCCTTTCATCACTTCGAGGCCTTACTGAATGTCATGCAAGTTCCGTTGAGGTCTACCTTGAGGATATCTAACGGGCCCCATAGCCACCGTCGCGAGAAGTCGATCGCGCTTGTAAGCGTAAAGCATTCTACTTTTTAACTGTGTAAGAGAGTGTATCGAAGAAACATGAATGTTGACCGTCGTAGTCTAGAGCATTGACGGAATATTCAGATATTCTGAAGTAAAATATTCTTAATGACATCGGGAGCAATAGTACACATCTTGCATTTCTAATTTGCTCATTTGATACCCTATTCTGCTTCAACCTGTAACACCGTACGACGCAAATAATTAATTTTGTATGTATTAATGAGTATTTTTTTTAGTTTAGTTTCATTAATCATATATTTAGTTATTACTCAATACGGTTATTATTCGGAATTCAAATAACGTAGAATTTCACAAGGGAAAAATACATTGCGTTGGTATAGTTCGTTAAAAATCGAATAGATAAACTACGTCGTAAGAATCGAGAAAGAAATAAAACGATCAAAAGCATTAATGAACATTTTTACTTACCGTAAAAAAATATCGTTAAAAATACTCACCGCGTTAATAAATAAATCATAGAAACTTACATTTATTCCCATTCGACAAACCAATTGTGGATAATCTGCAAACTTGAGAAGAACTCTGGGCACGAAGAGCATAAAATATGAAGAAAATTGTATAGTTTTCAAATCAAATATATTTTGTACAGTTTTGGGGGCGTCGTTGCGATTCACCTGACCGGCATTACAATCCAAAAACGCATTACTTCGCTACCGGCATGAAAAGTTTCGAAAAATCTTTGTAAGCGCACGGATAATAGAATCATATGATTTAAGTGTATTTTTTTTTTGCTATTTCTAAAAGCTTGAAAAAATTATTGAATAGATAGAGCATGATTATATACATCGTTGTATGAAAGATGTGAGGCAGTTATCGAACACACGGCAACATGAAGATCGCTCGTAAAATCTGTTTTACTCCGGTCTAACGACGTTGCGCGCGATCTTTTTCGTGCGTCGTTCTGTTAAAAAAAAAAAAAAAAAAAAAAAAAAAAATTACTCAATACCCGATCGATTAACGCACGACACGCGCCCTATTGTGCTCTCGCTCGAACGTAACGACAAATCGATCGTCCAGAAATGGGCCGCTCGCGAAAACCACCGGTGCCGCTAGCCTCGACGACAAAGCGACGATCGGGCGGAGGCCGCGTCGCATTTCCCGAGGAGTACCGATCGTCGCCACCTAACGCTCGAACGCGCGTCCCTCGCGAATTTTCGGCTTCCCAAGCAGAGAAATAACACAGTAACATTTTTGGAATATTCGACCGTGGATTCCCGCACGCTCCCCCCACCCTCGAGGGGGGCCCCGATTCGACCATTATACACACGTCCCTATCGGCAGCACGGCGTACGCGTGGTAGCCTCCTATTTATTAGCGAGATAAAGCTGCGCGGGAGACTCGCCGGAGTCCGACCTGCCTCTCCATTTTTGTTCCTTACGTACCGTGCGAATTTTTCTTTTTGGCCCCTCTCTCCCTCTCTCTCTCTCTCTCTCTCTCTCTCTATATATATATATATATATATATATATATATATCATCCCCTCTTTCCCGTCCAATTATCCCCGATGCTCGCTCGCTCGCGCGCGCCAAAAACTAAATAAGCTCTCGCTCGGTAACGAACGACCGCGGGTGGTGGTTGGTCGACGATGGTGGGGATTACGGAGGTACGAGATGCTCAAAAACAACGAGTCGGAATGAACGGTAATGTAATAATGTTATACGTTAAAGCCGCGCGGCGCGACCGACGCGTCCACTACATAAAGTAACCCCGGCCGAGCTACGGCAGCCGTGGTGCAGGTCTGCGTCCGAGCGCGAAAACTGCTCCTTCTTCTCCCCCCCCCGTTTCCCTTCCTTCCCGCGCCGTATTTATCTTTCTTATCCGGGGCCCGTTGCCCTCCCCCCCTCTCTCTCACACACACTCTTTCTTACACACAGGCGCGCGTGCGCGCACCTCGCTCTGCCTGGATATTCGTCTGGAATTGGCCTCCCATCCCTCTCCGTCCCTCCCCCATTTTTTCTCCGCAACCTTGTTTCAGTCCTGAAACACGAGAATATCCTCCTGCGAAACGGGCAAATGTTTATGCACGCTCATATCGATGATGCCGAGCGCGCGACGGTTATATGTGTGTGTGTGTATATATATACATATATATCTAGACACCGGACGCGCTCGCGCTGCATTATATAGACGCCAGCCGGATTTTTACGGAAAAAAACTCATCGACATCGAGACGCGAACGAGGCGACCGAGGAGGCGAGCATATATATATATATATATAGTCCGTCCGCAGGCATCGCCGCACGCTGCTCTCCTCCGCCCGCGATGGGCAAAGGGCTGTGCCAGAACTGGAGGGGAGCGTACGGCGAAAGAAGGAGCTCGAAAGAGGAACGGGGCCGGTGGGGGGGGGAGGCTCGACGAGGAAGGGGAGGGGGGTTGGAAGCTCGACTGCGAAGGCGTCTTTATAGCGCCGGCGAGTAAGATATTGCCGAGCCCTCGACGTGTTTATGAATATTGGCACGGTTGCTGCTGCTCCTGCTGCCTGCCTGCCTGGCTGCTACTCCTGCCGCTGCGCCGTGCCGCCTTCGAGACTATCTCATGTATGTGTGTGTGTGTGTGTGTGTGTGTGTGTGTGTGTGTGTGTGTGTGTATATATAGAGAGAGAGTTGCGCGGCTGGAGAGCTGCGCACGCTTGGGGGAGGCGATTGGGAGAGGCAAAGGCGAAGAGGTAGAGAGAGAAAGAGTGAGAGAGAGAGAGAGAGAGCGAGCGAGAAAGAAGGAGAGGGAGAGACACTCATCAGTGCGACCTGGCCTCCATCCTCCTCATGCACCCCCCCCCCACCCACTCTCGCCATTCTCTCCAGGACTTTGGCAAGCCAGGAGCGCGATGATATATAAGGGATTTGTCTCGGTTGCCGCCGTAGCGTCATACGTCATGTCGCAAATATTAACTCGCGATACAGGCCATTCATTCACTTAATTACAAAGAGCCGTGATTTAAGGGTGGCGACGACAGGCCGCGGGCGTTCGCAGAGCCGCAGCGCATAGCGAGCAACAGCCCCGAGTCCACCGAGTCCTCGCCCGCGACTTTGCGTCCCAGCCCCGAACCCGTCTCGGGAAGAGCATCGCCGAGGCATCCGGGCGCGCGACGAGGGTAAGAACGACGCGGGGCGGCGCAGAGGGGTGGGGGCAGCGGGTGAAAGAGGAAAAGAAGGCATCGACACAGGATTGGGGGAGGGGGGGGGACTGGGAAGATCGGAATGTCTATATGAGCGGCGCTGAGAGACGCGCTGACGCGTGACGCTGCACATCGGCCAAAGGAGAGATTAGCATTCGGATCTCTCGTACGCACTGTCTCTGTCCCTCACTCGCCCGTAAAACGGAGCTTCGTTTTAAAAGAGAACCAAGCCCTTCCCCGGTCCCGCTCTCTTTCTCTTTCACTTTCTCCGGCTCGAGAGGAGTTGGTACCCCTCCCCCCCCCCCCCGCGGCTTTGATATCGCGACCGAAAGCCGCGGAGAGGACGCGGCGCTTGCTCCCCGGAATCCCGCGGTCGGAGATGAGAAAGCGCGTTATTAGCTGAGCGAGCGGGGCTGACTAGCGGCGGGTCTCGTTTTTCCAGACAGAGAGAGAGAGAGAGAGAGAGAGAGAGAGATAGACTGTGAGAGGGAAGAAAGCTTTACGCTTTTTCGAGGATTTTTAACGGATAAAGATATCATTATTAAAAGCTACTTGAAAAATCACTGACTAGAACGGTAAAATTACGCAAATTCAACGATTCTCTAAGGTAAAGTTCGTACGTCACTGAAAGTTACTAAACTTTTTCTTACTTTGGTCTTAACAGCCCGAATCATGCACGAATAAAGCCCGAGGACGAACGAGCCCAAAAAGAATCCCAGGAATCGATCTTCCCTTAAATTAAAAAAAATGGAATAGTACTCAAAAAAAGAGAAATATTCAGTTAACAGACAATTTGAATTTTCAATTAGCAGGAGTAAATAAATTTTTATACGCGTACGTAAAAAAAAAAAAAAATTCACCCGTTATCGAATATTATCAGCGGTGATTGTCGCTTGAAACTGTGAAAAATTTTAGCATTCATTCGAACCAAACGTTCACCAAAATTCAAATTTATACACAGCGTCAACTTTTTGTGATATCTAGAAATTTTTATTATTCACAAAAAGATTTTTTTATCTTAACATCCCTTAGCGAGGCTACTTTTGACAAACTACAGTTTGTCCCCTGACGATCTTTTGAAAATTTCCATTGAAAAGGTTTGAATATTTGTTGAACGGATTTTCACTATTATCTCAAAACTGAACGCGTTAATAATCGCTTCTATCTAGACTGAATTGTTCTCTCGTTTATTTATTATAATATTTAATATCACATAATAATATTTTTTATAATATCACTTCGCCATATTACTCTTAGCTATTGATCATTAGTAATTAATTTTGTAAACGCAGCAACAAATAGTTTTTGACGGCATTTGGAGAATTTTAAATTTAGTTTTGTTGGATAAACGTCTGCATATTTGCAAGTTTAAAAAAATGAACAGTAACATAGAAATAAAATAATGTTATTTAAAAAAATAAAAAAGTTTACGAGCAGCTCGAATCGCTTGGATATTATAAATACCATGCGCCATTGCAGCACAGATTTAGAATTTCCGTCCGTGTATATAAAGGCTGTTCGCACAAACTTATCTCGAAAGCGAGAATATCTCTTTAATCCAATTCGATGCACGTAATTTAATTTGCGATAAAATAAATTTTTTTCTTATAGATATAGCTATATATATATATATATATATATATATATATATATATATATATATATATATATATAGTGATATACGATACTTCGGATATCAACTAGGTGCATCACTTTAGAAGATTATAAAAGATAAAAGATGTATATATAAAATAAAATTCCAGAATTAATAATTATTCCCCGGAAGGGAAATTATTCGCCACCCTTCCTCTTCTTATCAATCATTCAATTAGGCACGATAAGAGTGGCGATCAAAGAAATACGGCCACTGATAAAGCAAAAACCCGCGTTACCAGAGTTTGGTAGCTCGCCGATGTTCTTCTCCGTTCTGGTTCTTTTTTTTTCTCCTCCACCCCCTCCCCTCCCCCTGTCGATCCGTGGTAGCGCGCCACCCAGCCACTAAGCGCGGCGAGCCTCCCAATTTCCTATTAGGTCGCAGGTGAAGGACGCCGCGGCGCGCATTTTTATGCGAGCTTCGAGCCCCCCCCCCTCTCTCTCTCTCTCACTCTCTCGGTCTCCTTTACACCTCGAGCCGGCTACGAGGCTGTAAACGCGAATTAGCTATATATATGTATATCTACGCGAGAATCTCCCCTTACGAGAGAGGAATGGAAAAAAGGAGAGAATGGCGGA
This sequence comes from Sycobia sp. Sy_11, assembly GCA_018907035.1. Classification (NCBI taxonomy): domain Eukaryota; kingdom Metazoa; phylum Arthropoda; class Insecta; order Hymenoptera; family Epichrysomallidae; genus Sycobia; species Sycobia sp. Sy_11. Next base: position 143,185 of record JACCIC010000244.1, read on the forward strand.
AGAAGGAAAAAAAGCCCGTCGAAAAAAGAACGCAGAGGAGGCCGGAGGCAAAGAGCGCGTAGCCTCTTCGAGCGCTGCACGTATGCCCGTAAATCGTAGGCAATAGCGCGTAAGACGCGGTGCAGAGGATGAGGGAGGTGAGGGGGGGGGGAGAAGGATATCGAGGAGCCAGCCTCGCGCCGCGCGACCGACGGGATGAACGAACGCTCGGCAAACGAGATGGGAAATTAAATAGAGAAATAGATCCCCCCGCCCACCCAATCCAGCCCGAACCCCCGTCTTATCTCGGTAAAAGGGAGGCGCGCTGCTAAGGTATGCATGAAAGGAGAGAGGAAGGCAGAACGGCGGCGGCGGCGGCGGCGTCCTAAAGGCGCTACTCCTCTCGGCTCGCGCCGCAAGGGCCCCCGCGTCCTCGGTCCTCTTGTGCTTATACGCTCGGCTCGATCCCTCCACTCCCCACCTCCACTTTCGTGCCTCCTTATATATATATATATATATATATATATATATATCCTTAACTGCCGAACTTATGCCGGCGGTAGCTAGCTTAACTAGCGAGCATCTTGTTTTCATGGCTTTTCTCTCCGCCTCCACCTCCACCCCCTCCTCCGACTACTCCTCCTCTTTCTTACTCCACTTCTCCGACGGTGGCGGGGCTGTATAACGCGTCGCGCCCGGGATAGGAGCCACTTCGGCCCCGGCGCGTAAGAGACGGCCGGATATATAGATCGAAAGCCGAGTAGCGGGAGGGGGACGGATATGAGGAGGATACCGAGCGGATTCCGTCTAATTTTCAAAATTATTAGATTATTTCGCGAGATTGCCGGCAGGTCGCGCCGCCCGCGATCCACCCGGCGGGACGTATTTCTATATATATATATATATATATATATATATATATATATATATGGCTCTCGAAGAGAGCGAGTCGAGAGAGACAGCGAGAGAGATAGAGAGACAGAGAGAGAGAGAGAGAGAGAGAGAGAGAGAGAGAGAGAGAGAGAGAGAGAGCAGGTATAAGCGTAGAAAGAGGATAAGGAGGAATTTATCGTGCGTTATTTGCCCCCTGTTACGGTGATGCGCGTCGTTATACGCGCCCCGCGCGTGCGCGGGCCTTTTTCCTTTTTACGGCGACTCAAATTAATATAATCGAGAGTACGTAATGCGCCGCTACTCCCCTATATCCCCCTTCTCCCTCTGACCCATGAACGTGGGTAGGAAGGTTACGACGTGGCTTTTGAGAGGGTGGCAAAGCTAGAGAGAGAGAGAGAGAGAGAGAGAGAGAGATCGGCATGGGTATGCGCCCCGGGAGCAGAAAGTGCCCGCACTAAATTCTTTTGTTGGGAGGATTTTATTGGTTTGATCGCGAGGCCTTTGCGCGGAGGCACGCGTTACTTACAGATGTAGACATATATTAGTACGGTGGGTCGGGCGAGACGTTGAAACGGCCGCGTTGCGGGGGCGATCGCACGAAAGTCTCCAGATTAGTCTTGAATTCAAGGTGTTTAAAATATATATATATATATGTCGATCGATCGTCTATGTATATTGGAAGATTTTTGATGGCTTGAAGGCTTTGGTGACCAGAATGACTCGAGAACGTCTCTTTGAAAAAAAATGAGAGACAGAGAGAGAGAATTAGAATTAAATTAGAATTGTATTTATTAGAGCCTAAGGACTCGTGGTCCTTCATAGAGAGAGGAGAGAGAGAGAGAGAGAGAGAGAGAGAGAGAGATAGAAAGGGGTTAGAATGAACGAATTTTACACATGACATTGACAAAGAAGATGGACACGGTAAAATGAAAAATGCGGTATTTACTGTATCTCGTGCCCGTTTCGCGATCCGAACGCCGTTTTTCGATACTATACCACATTGCCCATTTTACACTCTTAGTTCTCTTAGTTCAACTGCTTTTGCGCTTGATTCGTTATCTTGCTTAATGTATACTTTTTCACAGACGTCACTTTGACTAGTAGGTTCAAGAGACTCTGAGTGTAGGTGCTCGACACGAGCATTCGCCCCGAAAGTTGACCGACCTGCTTCGCTTGACGTAAACCGGCAACCGATGCGCGATTTGCCTTTTTTTCCGTTCAAATCCTATGAAGAATTCACTCGAAATTTGACGTCGCGGATTCTCTGGATTTTCTAGCAATTTAAGCTCCGATATTTAGATATATCGAAAATCCTACGCTTAGCGCTACTTTTCTTTTTCTTTTTTTTTTTTTTTTGTTTTTATCAAATTGGAATGATTTTCTTTCATTATCCTAATTTGGCCTAAGATTTAACAACGACTTGCGATAGCTTCGTCCGATCGTCTCTCCCTTTACCAAATAGGCCACGATATTACAACGTGGCAGCCCTACAGGGCATTATAACCGTACAATGCCACTCTTGCCCATTTCCATGTGCCACAGTCGGTACGCCGAAGCTCGTTCGCCTTCAACGATCCATCGTCTCCACTGCTCTTGCATCACGTTAGCCCAATGCTTCATTCGCGTTTCCTGCGCGAGCCATCGATCCACGCAGAAAAACATTCATCCGGGCCAAGCTAAAACTCGGAAAGATCTTTCGAGGATGTATTCTCGGTCAACACAGGACGTTTACAGTCGGCAGATATTCCCTTCGATCGCAATGTATATTATGTGAAATTGAAATGTACGGTAACTTGTTTAATTAGCTCTCGGTGAGTGAAATGTTATTTGTGGATCGCTCATAATATCGCAGAACGTCGTAATATTAACCATCATTTGACGGAATACACGCATCTACGGTACGTCTAACGAACCGTATATTTGTCGGATCTTGGCATTGAGGAAAATTTTTTAAATTCAATTGTAAAACGAATCATTAGCAATGATACCAGAACTATTGGTTTGGATTTCTAAGGACCCGTCGACCAATCCTCGTCGTACTGAATTCTTAAGAATTAAGTGAAATCCATATATCCGCAAAAAGTTTCCTTAACAATTATCGAAATTATCGAAGACAAATGGTGAATGTATTCACAGCGCACCGATCGTAAAGCGAAAAATTCCAAAAACAATATCCCTTCGCTCGTTCATGGGGGAGAGGGAGCGAGAGATCGTAAATTGCGCGCTCGAACGCCGTTACATGTACACACACACCCACACACACATATGTAAATCTGTGCGCGCTGTTGCAGGCTCTTAAGCTTGGTTAATTGTTAAGAATGCTCTCGCCTCCATTGTTTTCTCGGGCTTAAGTTATTAATAAAACGCTCGTTTTGCTCTCGTCCGCCTCTCGCCGCTTCTCCTCTCCCCCTTCGACTATCGCTCCGGCCGCGGCGCCCGTGTAATCCCCCGGTATATATATATATATATATATATATATATATATATACCGCGCATTCCATAAAACTTCAGTCCCCTTCGTCTCCACCCTGCCCCCCTCACCCCCACCCCCAACCAACCCCCCACCGTGGCGAAAACCCGGGCGCCCGTGGAAAGCGAAGAGAGTTCCGTGTGAACGCGATCGCGCTTTGTACGCGACCGCAGGTTTTTTGTCTTTGGAGAGGGGATAGGATATGTGACGACGTAAAAGAAAATAAAATGAATAAAAAAATCCGCGTTCTGGCGAGTCGTAATTATTGTCGTGACTGTATTTTAATTATTGTATATTCTCGCTGTAAAGAGAGAGAGAGAGAGAGAGAGAGTCGAGTTTCGGCTGTAAAGGCACGCTTGTAAGTACCCTTGCGACACTACCATGTATGTGTATGTGTGTATGAATATATATATATATATATGTGCACATATAGTTTACGAGCGAGCGAGGTACTACATATAATTCCTTACTTCTGTACACGCTCTCGGGTCCAATACGTATGGAGTACACGAAATCAAAGAGCATTCGTCACTTTCACCCTTTTACGAGCTCGTGCCGGACGATACTGGAAACGCGGCTTATATAGGCTGTGAGCCGCGTGTATGTACACACATATATACTCTACGGTGGTTTTAGAGGATAAAACGGTTTGAAAAGGAATAGGGTAATATAGAGGATCGAAGTAAAAATCGATGGTAATAATTTGAATTTCGAAAGCAAAACTATGTACACGTGTATATGTATATGTGTATATACATAAATGCGACTACGAGAGAAGATAATTGGGTTGGAAAATACATGAAATACTTTATTGGCGTTCAAAGGCTTGTTTCGTGTTTTTACAAGCACGAGCATAAGTCTTCTCTAAAGTGTGCGGCGCAAAATTCGTCGCTTATATAAATACGAAACATTGATATATAACATTGATATATATATATATATATATATATATATATATATATATATATATATACAATGCTAATTTTAAATGTCTTTATTATAATGCCATTGAACAAGTATCGACGTTGTTAAGAAAATGACTATATTGCTTATAATTTATATTTTCAATAATCACAATTACGTACACATAGCTGTATAATTAACTATGGGTAAAATATACTTTACCTAATTTGAATAAATTTTATTCGTTGTAAAGCACAAATTTCCCTCTCCGGCTATTCGTGCTATTTGTACCTAGTTTCAAAATTGGGGGCGAAGGAAAGTACAGTCGCTTCAATTTCGCTCGTTCTTAGCAGGTTTTCTCATTGATTATGTATCTACTGTACAAAAAATTACGTGTAGTATTGTATAAATTTAAATATAAGAATTTCCTTTTGAGACGCGCATGCGATTAACGAGTTATGGTGGTTATTTAGTGAATTCTTCATTTCTAGAAAATAGGTAATAGGTAATATATGTTTTGTACTTTGTATTGCATATAAGTCGTTATTCAAGTAAGTTGAAGTAATGCCAAAAAAACCTAAGAACGTTTAATAACTTTCATAAAGAGTTAATAACGACATGTAATTTGCAAATGACACTTGTAAAAATTGAAAGGAAATGAATCAAAGTACACTTTATATGCATTACTTCACAATTTAATATCCTACTTTCCAAGTTTCAATGAAATTTGCGAAATTAAGATGAGATTACAGGATTATAAAAAAAAGTTTTTGAAATATCATTATAAGATCGCTTACGGCAATTTATTCCTATCGCTCTGAACGTAAACTGCTCCTTTATACCCACCGAGTAAAACACTAGCTGTTTGAAACATCATCTGCGAAACTTAAATTATTCCAAATTTTCTATAACCCTTGCGATTTATGTGCGTCGGTCTTTCATAAACGAAGAAAGTTTCGAACAGATTCGTCGAACCGTCGTCGAAACGAGGATGCACGTTTTTTAAATATAAGTTTTTAACAAAGTTCCCATTTTCGCGCAGTTTGACAAATTTACTGAAAACTTTGCAGCGACGCGGTAATAGACATAAATACAAACGTAAAGAAAGGGCAAGATTTCCAAAAATTAGCCATAAATTCGTATTTCGGATTTACACGTGCACCGTTGTAAGAGAATAATTTTTTACCCGTACCGTACGAATTCCCATTGGCAGCCTCTTACGTGAGAAAAGCGTCGATCTGATTTCCCATCCTTGTACACGTGAAGCTCTCTGACCCACAATAAGTACCCGCTTAGCATAAACGCGCGAACGAGATCCCGCAATATAACCGCTCGTCCTCGAATCCCACCGCTCAGTCTCTCTATCCCTCCCTCTCTCTCTCTCTCTCTCTCTCTCTCTCTCTCTCTCTCTCCCTCCCTCCCTCGCTCCTTTATTCCCTCTTCGCATTCTACACGTATCTATGTATATACGGACGACACTATAAAAAAAAGAAAAAAAGATTCTCGGGCGTGAGCGAGGGAGCCCATTAAAGCCCGCCCCGGATGGGACGGCGGCGGGGGGGAGGGGGGTTAAAGCGAGTGTCAGACGGCGTAACGATTAAAAGGCGGGAGCGGCGATGCGGGCGGCGGCGGCACGCACCCCGAAATTCGCCGCGCCCTCCCGCCCCGAGCCCCGAGCGCGAGATGGCCCCATAACTCAGGCAATCGGAAGACGACAGTTGTGGTTAAATGCCCGACGCCGCTTTAAAGCGCCCGACAGCCGGCGGTAGCGGTGGGCTGCGCGGGCGCGCGCGCACGCCCAACTCTTTCTCGTCCCGGTGCGACTGCTCGCTCTCTCTCCCTCTCTACCTCTCTCCCTCTCTCTCCCTCTCGCACCCCCGAGGCGGGCGCGGCCGCGCGCCGTCGGTTATTTAATTAAAACCGGATTACGCGCGCGCGAGAGAGGGAGAGAGATGGAGTTCCCCGGGGGCGGCGCGCGGCGTACGTGCGACCGCGCGACGCGCCGCAGCGCGCATCGGCCCCGCGCCCGCGGCACCGGCTCGCCCTCGGAATTTTCCGCCCGCGTCCGCGTGCGCACCCGCCGGGAAGGAGGCGCCTACCCGTCGCGTCCATACACGGGCACTTTCTCCGGGCGAGAGAAAGCGAGATATATAGATAAGAAGATAGTTAGTTTATTGGAATAATGTAAAATTCTTTTCATCGAAGGAAATTCGGAAAGAAGAATCGGATACGTAGACGGAAATACATAAATGATACAGCCGAATCGGCGCATCGTGTTCAGTCTCAGTTTAGATAAGGACCAAGGTTAATGTACAACGTAGTATATTGGCAATTAAAAAAAAAGAAATAGTGCTAAGAATTATGCATAGAAAGTCGGTATGAAAACTAGTATATCTTTTAATATACATATATATCTATCATTCAAAGAAATTAATTTACAGGCACTCCTTATGACTAAATCAAATCATTTTATCCAATCATTCCTTAAGTACTTTCACCAACTCATGCGAGAGAGAGAGAGAGAGAGAGAGAGAGAGAGAGAGAGAGACAGAGAATTAGAATTAGAATTAGAATTTTATTTATTAAAGCCTAAGGACTGGTGGTCCTTCATAGGCCAGAGCGAGAGAGAGAGAGAGAAAGAGAGAGTGAGTGAGAGGGGGGGAGTGTCGAATCGCATATATAATCTATAATATTCGGTTTTTTTATCAATTGTTTAGTATATCTAGTCGATGAGATGTATCATCACTGCCACAGTGAAAAATCCCTAAATAAGATACCAAAATAAGACCTAAAAATAATTAAAAAATTCAAATATCGCGCAGAAGTTTGACTATCCGTGTCTTCGGATAGTTGATTAGAAAAAGCGAAAATTTAAATTAGTACAAGGAGCTTTATCCACACATTGTTACAATCCAGATATGCGAATATGGAATAAACGCTTTGAATATTCAAATTTATTCTGGACTGATATCACTGTAAGCTAATAATTCAGATGCTACGATAACTAGAGAAAAAGCCCAAGTATTCAAATGAGTGCTGGTCGTTCTATTCAAATTCTTTTTTTTTTTTTTTTGTTTTTGCTACTTACAAAATTCAAATATGTAGATACGTCCATAAAAATCCGAATATTCAAGACTATTCCAATATTCGAATATCTGGCAAAAAATTCAAACATTCGACTCAGTACTGGTAATCCTATCCAGACATTTCTACTATTCGGACAGTGCAGATAACATCGCGTATTGAGATTAATCGTGTAATTCTGTCCTGATCATCCGAAAAATTTTAACATTCAGATAATGAAATAAAATGATCGTGTACTCGAACTCGAGTACTGGCAGATATATACCAATCTTTTTTTCACTATATGCATATGAGGAATAATCCATGAACCAATTGGAATATTCAAATTAGCGTCGAAAGTTGAGAAGAGTTGTTGTAGTTTATCGAAATATCTCGTCAATCCGACACCTTTGAAAAAAAAAAGATAATTCTAATGTAAACGTTGAAATTAGACACCGACGGATGAGTTATATAGTTATTCGCGTATCGTTTAAAGGACCAAAGTATCTATTCACGAGTCGATACGTTCGCTTAGCTTCCGAATGATCGAATTAATTCCGAATACCGTTTCAGACGTTCGCTCATACGTGCATTAATAATCGGATTAGTTAGTCCAATAAACGGATACTAATTTGCACATTCAAACAATTCGCGAATTTTAGCCGTAAACGGGGGTGATCCGAACTGCATAGGTGCCACCACCACTAATTCTAACAATTAGTCATCTCAGTGTATCAGTGGATTAATTTTTTTTTTTTTTTTTTTTTTGATGTATATATTTATGTAATGTAGGTGACGATAGTCGATCCTTTGCAAAATATCATATCGAATATTTACTTTTTTTTCCAAATCCAAGTAGTCATAGATGTCGAGAACAACATTAAGTTAAAGATGAAGACTTTATTTTATAAGCAGTTTATTTGAGAAAAAATGTATTTGAATGATTAAATTATAATAGAGACGAAATTTAAATGAAGAGAAAACAAGTAATTTGACCAATGGTCTGTACTTGGACGTGCGATGCTTCCATGGAAAATCAAATAACTTATCACATCATGATAACTAAATTCCTCGCGGGAACAACATATCGCTTGGTAATGTTTCTCACTTATGTTACAACGCTACTTTCGCAATGTTTCTCATTACGCGCATCTTCCAAAACAATAAAAGTTTAATTTATTATTAAAATTTGCCTCTGTTAATGACGTAGCACGTAATTTGCCGTCTTTTAGTTTTCTTTAATCCTGCATAATTTTATCTAATTTCGCGACGGACGAAGCCAATTATTATTACTCGATCCCGCATATTGACTGCGCTCGACCAAACAAGTAGACACACGATCGTCTTTGCATCACTTAAGGTCCCGCGAAAGAAAAAAAAATATTTATGTATTTATGCATGTATATATGCAGTTGAAATACCAATCGCATCGCTCTCGGAGAGCGATACCTTTCAAGCGCAACTGTTTCGAGATCTGCCGCTGCCATTACCAAAGGGCGATTGGTACGTGTGTGTGTGTGTGTGTGCGCGCGCGCACGCGTATATACATAAGATGGCGAAACGGCGCGACGCGCGGCGGGCGTACGCGCGAGCACGAGCCGGTCGTCAATATCGCGGCTAATTGCTTTATTCGGATTAACGTACCGGCATAAATATCACCGAGGGCGAGGCTAATTGCCAAAAGCCCATCTATCGCTCTCCCTCTCCCTCTCGCCCCCCCCCCGAACACCGCCCAATCTCTTTTCCAATCGCGGGCGTCTTTAAAACGGCGAACGGTCCGAGATCGGAATTCTCAATCACTGATGCTCGCGCGGAGCTCTTTCGTCCGTTGTAGCCTCTCTCTCTCTCTCTCTCTCTCTCTCGCTCCTTCTGAGGGGAGGCTTGGTTATACGGGCTGCCTTCTGGTGGGCGAGAGTAGCAGTAACAGCGGCGGCAAACAACCAGCGCTCCTCTCGCAATTCCATCATTTTTCCATTTTCATAAACGTCGGCTTCGGTGTACGCCCACCCGAGCAATAACTCGTGCGCGTACGCGCGCCCGCGTCTCGCGTCGGCAGAAATGTATGTGTTTGTCTGTATATTTATATATACTTACACACACACACACACATATATACATATATACATATAGCAATGGTTATAACCAAGGGAAATTAATTAAGGCTCGATGGATCACAAAGGGAAAAGTGTTGCGCGCACGCGACCGGAGAAAGATAGGGTTGGGGAGGTGAGTGTGGAATAGGAGGGGGGGGCAAGCTTTGACCTTCCTCCTTTTCGCTGGAATACGGACAAATGTGCGGTCCACGGTCGTCGTACGTAATATATATATATATATATATATATATATATATATATATATATATATACACAGTGCGCGTGTATATATATCCCGTGCGCCTGCACGTTCGTGCATAGAGCGTTATGGAGGGGGCGTATAGAAATTGCTAGAGAGACGTAAGTTGTATTGTGGCGATATATATATACATATATATATTTATATATATTCGACCTGGTGGGCGTCGATTTCCGATTCTCGAGTCGTTGTACGCCAGCCCCTCCCCCCCCCTCACCCGCGCGACTTACGCCTTACGCCGGACCGCGCGCGCGTGCTCCCAGGACGGCCTCGATTGGAGCGTTGATGTTCTCTATTAAATCAAAGAGGTATTCAGATGTCGAGCGATGCGCCTGGAATCCAAATCGGCCGGTCCGCCATAAACCGTTGCTGCCTTCGCGGGCGCGCGAGCGCGCGCAATTCTGCACGGATGCGTTTCCCTTGTTATACCGTTCCCTTTCTCTCCCGTCTCCCATCTCTCCCTCTCTCTCTCTCTCTCTCTCTCTCTCTCTCTCTTTGTCTCCCCGCCTCTGTACAGCCGGTTGGCTGATTCTCCGTCGCCTCTTCAAACGCGCTGCTGCATTTCTGTATATATAACTAGTTTGCTTTGTCTCCCCTACCCTGCCGCGTCGTCTCCCTCCCTTGTAATATAATTTAATAAGTGGTGCAATAATTGAAATATATTCATTGTTCCGTCCGAATGGTTTTGTGCCTTTTTTCCATCTCCTTCCTTTTTTTTTGGCTTTCGTTTAATTAAAAATGTCGGTATAGAGACACATTGAATTTTAATGAATTCGTTCGATGATGTATAGATCGATGTTATTTCTAAATATAATAACGTTCATCAAGATTTATTTTGCAGTGGTCTTGTTTAAAACTTGGATTTTTATTGAAAGCTTATAATCAAAAGCAGGATATTTGGATATTTTTGAATATTCGCAAAATTACGCTAAGCATGTCTTTGCTTTATTTGTCAAATTTCTCTCATTCGTACCGTTAGTCGAAGACACTGTATAGCAAAATTCTATCGTCGTTCGAGCCTTCTCGTTATTCGGCAATTATCGCGTACTCGTCGGTGAGTATCGTTAATGTAACAGGCGCGTATAGTTGCCCGTCCAACATTACCGATACTGAATTTATTACCGAAGATATGCATGTATTTTAAGCCGAGGCTGTCGTTAACGAATCGCAGCCTGGAAAATTTATACGGCGCACGCTTGTAAATTCCCGGTTTTACGCCCGTTTCTACATAATAAACCGTTCTTAATAGACTTTCTTCAAGATCAATCGGCCGAAAAATTGAGCGGAAAAATGTGCGAAAAATCAGATTCTTACGGCACGACCTTACGTACAGGATCGTCCAATTGAGGATAATACAGAGCATCATTATTGAGCAAACGACGTGACGGAACAACTACTGAACGCACGTATAGACATATGCATGTATACGTACGAACGCGCACCCCCCACCGGCTTCCAATTACCAATACTGCCACTGTCTCGATCTCGCAATTTGAACGGCGGGCAATGATCGTTGCCCGCCAGTATCGGTGCTTACAACTCTGTACACATACACACCGGCGCGAGAGAGAGAGAGAGAGAGAGACAGAGAGACATAGAGAGCCATTTGTCACCCTGTCTTCAGTTCGTATATACGGAATTCCTCTACGTACGTAACACATAGAGTTCGACCCGATTGCTCCGCCCCCTCCGCCTCCCGAATTTCTCTACAGCCCGGATCGAATCTTACAGGTTCATTGTTCCGCTACGCCAGTGCGCGTCCCCATACGCGCTTATTTATATTCAATAAAGTTCAAGACGAAGCAGAAGTGGAAGAAGGAGAGAAAAAAAAACCACCCCTTTTTTTTTATGCAGATGAGCAATTCTCCCGTCCCCCGCTGCCGACGCCCCGCCCCTCGCACGCGGTCGTTTCCGCCCCTCCCCCCCCCGTATTATAAGTATGCCAGTATCTGGCAGTTGCGCGTGGGCAGCGCTTGCTTAATACTATACACTCCTTGTTACCCGCCCCCCCCCGTTCGCCCCGCGCTCGCTCGTCCTCTCTTTCTCTCTCGTTATTCCTTCGTACGTATATACAGCCCCATGGCCCTCTCTATACACTACGACCGTCTAAATAAAGCCGCCGTATAGCCCCCCTCCCCCTCGACCCTTCCCGCGCGAACTTATCACCGCGTTATGTCCCATTGCTCGCTTCCCCGGCTCCTTAAGTATATCGAGATATCACGGCGCCGACTGTCGACGCACTCTTCTCGGAGCTCTCTTCTTTTTTAATTAAAAAAGCCGACTAGAGCGCTAAATGCGACGGCGAGAGAGAGAGAGAGAGTGAGAGAGAGTGAGAAAGAAGGACCTTATATATATATACACAGAAAAAGGTATATTGCCCCGGGACCGCCATCACCGCCGCATCTCTATCTTGCCCGCGAGAAAAAGGCGTAAGAACGGGCTACTACCATTCTTTCTCTCTCTCTCTCTCTCTCTCTCTCTCGCTCGGGCCGCGGGAAAAGAGTCTAACCGTATAAATGATAGGGCCGTTATGGTCGTCGCGCGGTGCTGATAGTCCACCACTCCCCCTCCTCCACCCCTCACACAGAGAGAAAACCCAAGGAGGAAGATAAAAAGAACGGAAAGAATGAAAGAAAGAGAGAAAGAGAGAAAAAACGAAAAAGATAAAGAGCCCGTGGCTTAACCACCTGCTTCGTCTTCCTTCGCGCGTCAGCGCCTCTCTTACTTTTTTTCCTCTTTAATTGCCCGAATAAACGAGCCCGCGGGGAGCGCCGCCGCCGGCCGCCCGCCCGCCCGACCCTCCGCGCTCCTCTAACCGTAAACGACCACTCTGATTCTTATTATTGGGGGATTACTTACTTACCTCTCCCCCATCTCGGTCTCCTTATATAACCGCCGCCCGCCGCGCTTGAGCGCAGCGCCGCGATCCGGTAAAAAGAGCAGAAATAATGTGTGTGTATGTGTATATGTGTCTGTATATATATATATATATATATATATATATATATATATATAATATAAACGAAAATATCCATTGCTAAAGGAGAGAAGAATCCCTGGATTCTCCCTCGGTCTGCTTTTCTTCTCCGTTTTTTTCTTTTCATTCTTCTTCTCTCATCCGCATATAAACATTTAGCCTGCTTATTGCGCGCGTTCTCGCAACGAACTCCTTATAAAAGCGCGCGCGCGTGCCATCGTTCGTCCCGAGAGCGACAATTTCGCGAGTGTATATATATATATATATATATATATATATATTTGTAGTAGGGCTGCCAATCGTCGAAAGCCGATGTCGATGCTACATAACGCTATACCGATGCCGCCTTTTCCTCCGCTCCGAGAGCGAGGCGGCCGAAAGCGCGGTAGAAAGGGAATATCGAGCCGGCGGGCGGCGGTGGGCTCACATAAATTTGCGAGGCCACTTAATTGAAAAGGGAAAGAATAGTAGTAGTAGTAGTAGTAGTAGTAGTAGTAGTAGTAGTAGTAGTAGCAGCAGCGGACGGAGGTGGCGTGAGCGAGAGAAAGAAACTCGGCTTTCTCTCGATCTCTCTCTCTCTCTCTCTCTCTCTCTCTCTCTCTCCTCTCTCTTTCTCAGTCGCTCCAACTCGCCGTCCCGTGGAACATTGTTCGTATAGGGCCGGGGACAAAGAAGCGGAGCTCCTCCCCCGCTTCCTCTTAACTGCCGACGACTGGTCCGCTCGCGCGCGCGCGCGCGCGATCGTTCGTGCCGGCGCAGAAGAAGTCGAGGATATGTTAAACCGGCCGGGAATTCCGCTTCTCTCTCTCTCTCTCTCTCTCTCTCTCTCTCGCCCTGGGCATGCGGCAAATAAACGAGCCAGTAGTCCTTATAGAGAGGCGCATGCCGTTCGAGCAAATCGCGCACGAGCGACGGAGGGAGGGGGGATGTGCGACTGCTCTGCTCCCGATGCTGCTTCTACTGCTTGAGAGCACGACTCTCTGATATATATATATATATATATATATATATATATATATATATATATATATATGTATATATACACGATTTTACGAGGCCTGGTTGAGCTATTGGGCTTGCGGGAGCTGGCGCGCGCCAAGTCACCCGATTGTGTGTTCGATCCTTTGTCGAGAGGTGCTCCTCCTCCACCTCCGCCCCCATCCCCCTCCCATCGAGCCGAAACGATTTAATATAAATCGTTCGCTGCTTCGCCCGCATATGTGCCCCGACACCGAGAGCCGGTGAGAACTGTTTCACTTGTGCGGAGGTGAGAGCTTGTTCGGGATGCTTTAGGGTCGCTTGGATTTTCGTTGTTATTGATGTTCTTTTTCTTTGTCGTTGTTTTTGTTGTTCTCTTAATTTCCGCATAATGGAATAGAGGACGAGAAATCGTAGTTTCTATCGATACTGTGATAAACGGTTTTTTGTTCTCTTCATCTATGTCAGACTCTCGTTTGTCTTGCCGTTTTATCCGAGCACTAGCTTTCTCGCTGTATATACTGATGCACTGTCGCGATCTAATTTACACGAAGTATTACAAATTAGCGGATTATAGAATGAAATTTTTACCAACGCTGGGCAATAAGAATTTAAACTAGTTCAAATCACTTGTCTTTTTATAACGCTATTACTAAATTCTCTCTTGCTTAAAACTAGTGACAATCTACTCACTGCTGAAGAAAAAAAAAGGTACAACATTTTCACTGGAAAAACATTGAATATTGCCATGTTTACGCAGTACGATTCCAACTGACATTAAAGCAGTAAATAGATTTTCACCAATTAAAATTGAAGAAGATGACCATAGAATTTAACCTGATTCGAAAATATAAAAATCAAAGTACATTAAATAGGTCTTTAGTTAAGACTAAAGACCGAATTTATTAAAATTAAAGAATTAATTAAGATTAAAAACCGAAAATACCCTGCTCTTTTTCATCTTACAGCTTACAATTTATATATACACATAGTTATAAAAATTCTTACATGCATAATTAATTAGATAGAACTGTGTCAGAAAATTAAAATTTCTATTATTAATTTAACGATATTTGGGTGTAAATGGCAATGGAAATTGAATACAAGATCTATATTTAAGAATCTGCAGTTCTGCATAATAATTTGTTTATAAACTATACGCGTTAACCCGTCCACTATATACTCGTATTACTCCATCTAAAACCTTACAATTATTCGAAATATTTCACTCTGTTAGAATGCTAGTATAGATAACAAAGGAGGAAAAGTCATAATCACGCCCATACTCAATTTGTTTAGGTGTCAAAACATCGGACTAATCACTGCCCTCGACGCTTCCTCTCGGTGGAACCAAAAAAGAAAATCAAGAGAGAGAGAGAGAAAGAAAAATATTTCTCTCCTCGAGGTTCGTGTCATCGTCTTCCCAGCGTGTCATAAGCTAACGAAAAGAAAAAAAAGCATATAAGCACCGTTGAGCGTTGGAAAACAGGCTCTCTCTCTCTCTCTCTCTCTCTCTCTCTCTCTCTCTCCGTCCACCCTGTATAACAGACATCCGCGCCTCTGTCTATATTATATGGCTCGTTTCGAGATGCTACAATGAATGTAATATAATGGGTGTACAGTATATGTATGTGTGTATGTGTGAGCGTCTCTGTTTATATATATATGCAGAGGAGATCTCGTTACAAACTATACACCCGGACGTTACTTATACACCGACGGTACAGAGAGAGGTGACATGTGAAAATATAGGTAGAACTCGTAGAAAAGGCTATTCATAAGCTGTAGAGTGGGCGGGTGGGGGAGCTTGCGAGAGATGGAGCGAGTCTCCGGAGGGGAAGGATAATACACGCTTTAAATTTCCGGTGTCTTAGAGGTGTATGTATATATATATATATATATATATATATATATATATATATATATATATATATGTCGAAGGGTAAGGCATTCGCTGTCACTACGTTTGCCACGAGAAACATATGTGTCGCCTAATCGCCAGCGATGCCCTCAAGCGTAACCCAAGGCTCTTCCGTGAAAGAACGTTGTATTATGACGCGTTGTATTAAGACCTCAACTTCGACCAATAGCGCGGTGACATCGCGTCTCGCGGATCTCGTTTGCGACTGTGACGCAATGTGGCGATAGAACCGAATAGAAAGTTCGGAGAATTCGAAATATTCATCCTTTTTCTTGAACCATTGCACGGGATTTGAATTTGCATTACGTTCTTGGTTTTTGACGTTCGAAAGTGACTGTATTACTCTGACCGAGGTTATTTTACTTTCGTATATATTGGTAATAATTTGATATTAAAGCTGAAATGCATAAGAAGCACAATCAAAGCCATATAAAAATGTATGTAAATGCCTGTAATGCATCTTGAAGTCGTGTTCATTTCGTAAGAATTGAATATTTTTTCAAGTACATGCACCTACTAATGAAGTATTTTAATTCACCTGTACTGCACAACATGTCAACACTTGAGATCTATACATCTTAATCTCTAGCTGACTCGTATTCCGAATAGAAACAAACTGCACTGCAGTTTTTCCTCGAAACAGATTCAAATTTACAATCAGATTTTTAACTCTATTATTAAATGAACTCAATAATTAGCCGACCTAATGTTATTTAAGCTATTTCGATTGAAATTCCATTTATAATCTATGTTAAAAATTTTCGTTGTCGTTAAACATTATTTTTTTATTCAATTTTAAGTGAAACCTCTTAACCAGAAAAATTGGAGCTCGTATCCATGGTTTCCATTCGACATATAGTTTAAATTTATATTATCTCTCAATTGAAAATACATCTAAACATATCTAATCTATATATATATATATATATATATATATATATATATATATATATATGTATATATGAATGTATGTATGTATATATAAATGTATCAAAAGCAAGGTCGCATTCTAAGCCGGGGAATCCGCGCCCCCTCTGCCCGCAGGAAAGAAAAAGTTCTCGGCCGACCCGACCTGCTGCCCGGTATGCGGCGTCACGGTCCGGCCCCAGGAGCTGGAGCAGCACTTCCTCCAGGAGCTCGACCGCCTCTACAAGCTGTCCTCGGCGTCGTCGAGGCCGAGGCCACCGCGGCCGGGCCTGCCGAGCTCCGCGCCCGAGCATAGCCACGGCCAGCTGCTGCACACGCCGTCGGCGGCCGACGGGACGCCGATCGGCCGCTGGGAGACGTACAAGCGCATCAAGGCCAACCGACAGGTGAGGGAGCGATTTGCAAGGCGTGCATATATAAATGCACCTGTAGCGGTGATTATAGTTCGCAGTCCTGCGGGAGGGAGTCGATAATGGAGCTTTCATAACCTATATGGGATGCTCGATTGTAACGAAAGACATTCCACTCGTTGCTCGATACGTATATATAGGAAAATTTTTCTATAATTATATCGTAATTTGAGCTACCATAAAATTTTACAAAAGTATGCACAAAATACAATTTTGCGCCCTCGCACATTGGGAGCGAAATGTTACTTCTCCAAAGACTGTGCTCAAAATTCTATTTTAAGATTTGGGGATGAGGAACGTGAAATTAAATCGTCTGCATAATCGCGCTATAGGCTCACTGCTGTAAGAAAATAAATAGAGTATCCGCAAGATGATCGTTCAATTTAGATCGTTCCGCTGATCATATGAATTACGCGCTCGGTTCTCATTATCCGGGTGTAAACTCGTATTTTACGCCTATGTTGTATAATATACTATTATATTTGTTTGGAACTCTATAAATGCCAAATAACCACAATTATTTATTTACAGTTCTGTAACTAGCTCGATCTTAATTATTTAATATTTTATAAAAAAAAAAAAATTTACATATAATTATGAACATCATTACCTGGCAAATATTTTGGGGATAACAGGATATTAAAAATAAATATACGAGCGAAGTCTTGAATATATTTTAAGGAATCGAAACCATCTGCATTTAATGTCAGAATCCAATAAATTAAGGACCAATTATCACTTTTTATTAATAGAAATTTGTGCTCTACATTTAAAGTTGGTTATTGGTGGCAGTCAGGTTGTCCTTTGATAACAATAGTATATTGATGATGTTGTTATTTCTTATTTTCTATTTAAAATTTCAGACTCTATGAAAAGAATTATAAAAAAGGACAATCTCACTGTCATTATATTATTGCTATATTATTTTATAATGACTGTATAATATACATTATACTATATAAGATACTCTATAAGGTCAATAAAAATATTTGTCACGATTGTTTCCTTGCCTAGATAGAAATATCATTCTGCAAAAGTTATTATCATAATAGACAATCTTCGGCTTAAAGCCAGTTTTCTTATTTCTCGATGACAATTCCAACGTTTCAAATCTAAAAAGATAATAACTGTTCAATTTTGCCATAAGTAATGATTTTAAAAGGATTAAAGTCTGTTTTATGAAACTTTCCTGATACATCGTTCGATCTTTATATTTCTTTTAACAAGACGCTCAAAATTCATCAGCACCTACTTTAACACGTCGCAATTCAATTCACCTTCCTAATACTAAGCTTCGTACCAAATCATTTGCCGGACAAGCGCCCCGAATTGAAAACAAAACCGAACAAACGAAAAAGAAGCGTACACCGCTCACGTTACGATGGGAAACAAATTGGTGAATCGGGCCTCGCTGGCCGCGTTCGTTCTCGTGTCCGCAGGCCCGCCTGCGCATCAAGAATCGCAAGAGGAAAGCCGACGAGCCAGCCTGCCCGGTGTGCAGCGAGCGGCTCTCGGGCACGCCCGAGGAGCTCAACCAGCACGTCGAGCGCTGCCTGAACAAGCAGAACGGCAACCCGGACAGGCAGCACGACGACGAGGAGGTGGACGTCGAGGGCGACGCCGAGACCTTCGAGGAGTACGAGTGGGCCGGTCAGAGGAGGGTGCGCGCCTCCTCGATGCTCCTCGGTGGATTTTCCGGTAAGTATTTTCCGTCCTCGCCCCCCCCCTTCCCTCTTCGCTCCCTATCCCCCACACCCCCCGCCCCTAACGCGAGGCACCCATAAATCTCGCGATATTATATGGAAGATTGCGTCCGGCGGTTAATGCGACAATTAATCTTGGGGTGGGCTTTTATTATATCATTCCGCGTGTAGTCCTCTCATATTTCTTGGGCGCTCGTTGAAACGGCGAAGGAAGAAGAAAAGAGAAATTTTTTTTCTGTTTTTTTTTTTGGTTTCTTTTTTTTTTTTTAATTCTTGATACAATAGCCAATGATGACGATACGTAAATTTAAATCTGTAAGAGGTTCAGGACTTGTATTGTTTTTCAATCGACGCGGTAGATGGGACACTGCGTCTTGAACTGGCAAGGGTCTAATCGGGAAATTTCTGTGATGAAACTTTTAACTGCCAAAGACATTTTGAAAAATGAATATTTCAATGACAAAGCCATTGACGAAAGCAAAAAATTGTCATCCAACCTGATATTTTTAACGAATTTTAACATTTTTATGGACTTTCCTTTTCTTAACTGTATTACATGTTTTCTACTTCTTTAAAAACTAAATTATCCACGCGGCAAAACAATGACGTTAAGATATATTTCGACCATAGGTAAAATACGATCTTGAAAATTCTTCTTATAAACGCGTTTGAAATCGTTGATTACGTATGTGACGTTACGATTTGGAAATATAGGACGATAGATCCCAACGTGTAAGTACCGCTTTTCGTCACATTCAATATTATTCTATTTAAACGGATAAAAAATTCTTATTGATTACGATTCTGCTATCAGTATCAAATTGTTTTTGAAATTGATGTAAATGTGATTTTCAAGATCGAATTTTAGAAATGGACAAAATATTATATCTTCAAACGACATTTTAAAGTAGACATCTTGGAAAAAATTTTCCGTCGTACTATTTTATTTTATGTATTACAAAACTAGTCTTTGTCATTATTTTGGAAGAGTCAGAAAAATATCGTTCAAAAAGCAGAAATCATAAAAAAAATAGTAGAAACGATTTTCTTTTCAAAATCCTTTATAAAGTAAGGTTGGGCGGCGTATTTTTTAAAATTATTGACTAAAATTTCATAGAAAACACTCAAATATCTAGAGATGTTTTGAATTCAATAATTAATTATTAATGATCTATGTTCACTAAACAAGTTCGATCTTAGAAACTTATTTTTCAGTAATCATACAATAATAATTCTCTAGTTGAAATTGTAAAGGGACCGAGTTAACAAAATACAGAAAGATTTCTAAAAATTATTCCCGAAACCATTATTATTTCGAAACACCGCATTACGCTCCCACTTACGGTCTGCAAATTTCCGCCAAACACCCCTTCCAACCTGTCCATCCGTCCCAACCCACGTACATGACATTATAGTTATTAAACGAAGGCCTTTCTTTCTTTCTACCCCCTTGCCCCGCACGCAAACGCGCGCGCGCGCACGCACGAACAGCCGCCGGCCTGGCGACCTCCTCGAGCAATCGGAATTCGAGCGACGGGCCGAACCGGGGCCGGGGCTCGAGCGCCGCCCAGGACGAGGACGACGTCGACCTGGTGGTCGACGGCGACGAGCAGGCGCAATTCGGCCCGAGCCAGTACACCGAGGCCGACGTCGTCACGCCCCGTCTCGACGGCACGCCGCGCGAGCAGAAGGAGCGCGAGGCCCTGCGCGAGGCCGTCATCTCGCCGAACGGCGTGCCCACCCCCCAGCCGTCCTCCGGCTCCTCGGGCGCCGCGGCCGGCGCCCCGATCGAGATCAAGACCGAGCCGTCGACGAGCCCGGGCTCCCACCACCATCACCATCTCCATCATCAGCAGCAGCAGCAGCAGCAGCTCCACCATCACCAGGAGGCCGAGGACGGCCAGGCCGGCGCCTCGGGCCCGGGCTCGTCCGCGTCGCCGGGGGCAGCCACCCCCGTGCTCGCCGAGCCGAAGACCGAGGCCGAGGCGCCGGTCGTCGAGGCGCTGCGCGGCCGCATACGGGAGCTCGAGGCCGAGATGCGCGGCCAGGCCTTCAAGTGTCTCATCTGCATGGTGAGAGAGAGAGAGAGAGGGAGAGAGAGAGAGGGCGAGTTTTCTCCGATCGGTGGCTGCGATCGTAGAATCGGCGCGGGAGGGGGGGGGGCTGACGATTAACGAACCAATACGCACGGAGTCGATGGCAAAGTGGAACGAAGAAATATTTATTCATTATCTATAATATATATATATATATATATATATATATATATATATATATATATATGTCGGTGTTTCAGCTGAAAAACTATTGTTTGATATGCCTTCTAATGCGAGTCGTTCAAATATATATTAAATACATAATTCGTATTTACATCTCTAATAGTGATGTATAGATGAGCAGATCCAGGAGACTTTTAACTTTTCAGAAAATCCTATTTTATATAATCTAGCTTGCACGATCGTCATTTAACTGAATTTGCAAAATTTCTTTTATGAAATCGTAGTCGATAAAATTGAGCGCGGAAATTCTATTCCGATTAAATTATATTTATCGCTTTTAAAATCCGGTATGGTAAATCAATTTTTAATAAATTAAAAGATAAACTATCTAATTTTTTTTTTTTGTTTTTGTTAAAACCAACTAAAAATACATACATACATTTATATGTATGAAGTTTAAAAACCGCGTACAATAAGAAAGTGCATGAAGTATTCAGAAGTTACAGAAAACTCGAGCTTTTCAAACTAACGATAAAATTTAATTGTTTTTCGAATATCTAAACTAAGCTTTGCATTGAACAAAATTTTAACGTTTCCTGACCTGAAAGAGTGCCATTGTACATATAATGCTATTCGTTAAGAAACGGTGAAAGTGCATAAGTGTACGTTCAAGTCATCAACGGACATCTAGTATTAAAAAAAAGTTTTGCTTTGGCATAGATAATTATGATAGAAACGATTGTTATATTATGACAATATCGTAAATCATATTAAAAAAAAAATCAAGTATTTATATTATGAAAAAAAGTTGTTACTGAAGTTGTTACTGAATGAAAAAGCTGTTACGAAAAACCGGACAATCTTGCTCTTCTCAAATATAAGACGTCATTAGTTTTATAAGTTATTTTTTATTTTTTTAATAACAACGTTTACAGCTAATTTTTTATTGATTTAATAAGATAAACAAGTTTTTTGAACAATAAAATATAAGCTTGTATAACATTAGATAGTCTACTGTTTTCTTATTGTTTCAAACTAGTACTTTAATAAAAAGAAGCTGAAAAAAGAAATGAATTTTTCGACAGAAGTTGAAAATTTCCTGGATTTACTCGCATACACATTCAAACTGAGTTATTTTAGTATTATATTCTCACCAATTATGATAAAAATTTAAAATTAGAATTTCCGTGCCTTAAAAAAAAAATTAGAACTGCTTTGCTTAGCTCTTTAAATCCTACGCGATTGTGCCATTGCTATTCAAGCATTCTAAAGGTACGATCGCAGCAACCACAATAATGTCAAAATACATGATAAAATAACGATAAATATAGATGCGAATATACGACGCGCAATGATCGACAGCTTCTCAGTTGGATAAAGTTTCATAAATCTAAAAATATTTATTTCAATGATGAATAAATTATCGTGCTTGTTAGAATCGTCATTATCCTAATATGTGTCGTATCTGAGAATATTTAAAAGGAAAAAAAAAACTCCTTTTAACGAACAGATAAGAATACTTTTATTACGCCATTCTGCAGTCTCGGGCATTGGAAATTGTCGAGAAAATCCGAGGGAAAAAAAACGACGGTGAACGTATAATATTTTAGAAGAAACTTGCTTGACTAAAGATACGCGCGATTTACACACTCGAATCGTTTGCAATGTGAATACAGTTTTTTTTTTTTTTTTTTTTTTTTTTTTGCTTTGTGTACAAGCTCAATAGAAAATGCCTCGACTTTACATTTAATAATGATGAATTGACTTTTTTTTCATTCGGTTAGTGTGCATTCCGAGCATTATATATACTATACACACACGAGTAAAGACGCTGCGCCTCGGTTCACAAGACATCTCTTTCTGTTCGCAGGAGCAATACAAAAAACCGGTGACTTCCGTCTGCTGCTGGCACGTGCATTGCGAGCAATGCTGGCTTCACACTTTGGTAAGCTGAGTTCTCTCTCTCTCTCTCTCTCTCTCTCTCTCTCTCCCTCTCTCGCTTTCTGTCTCTTTCTTTCTTCCTAACGTACCGTAAAATCGACCTCTTCACATACGAGTTATAGTGATAGATGTCATTTCATATTGGAAAATAAAGTACTAAAGATATGGTTCGTTTATATATAACGATAATCTTTCCTTGTTAAGTTCTCGTGTAACTTATTAACTATTACTTATTCGTTTTTACTCATGGCGTTATAGAAGTTTTATAGTGTTTCTCAGTTTATAAATTTCACTGCTAATTCAAAGTTTAATCATCCTTTCATATTTTTTGAAAATTTATAAAATAGAATACAATATATTAAGATACGAAACAGTAGTTACAAAATCTGCACCCAACCATTAACAATGCTAATACTTTTCTATCGCTAAAATTTTTGCAGTTAATTAGTTTACTTTATTTATAAATTGACTTTCTGATAAAATCGATTAATACAAAACAATAAGATACAATAATTATGCAATTGGTACGGAACTACTATCTACTCATTCTTATTTCTTTCTAGATTTTTAATACAAAGACTTTTTCAGTCAGTTTGTAGATCACCACTTATACACAAAATTCAGTTTTCAACACACTATTACTACACTATCGCTCTAAATTTATATGATTGAACGCAAAGAATTTTGAGACATCCATCCCGTAAATTGCTCCTTTCCAAGCCACACGAGCCCTCCTGTATTTTCGGAATATTCGACGTACTCGTGCATCGGTGATAAGGCAACCGCTATCTTTCGTCTTGCACACTGCACGCGGTATTCCGGGACGATCAACCGAAGCAGAACAAGAGACAGAAAAAGAACGGCCAGAAATTCGCACCGAGCACGTCGAATACGCCCTGAGTATGCAATCCTCGCCAGAAAATCTCGAATTCCCAACCCACACCCGCTCCCCCCCCCCCCCGAGACCCTTAACCAATACGCGGAAAACTTGCGCAAGACGCGCACTCATCACGGCCTGTTGTTCGCAGGGGGCGAAGAAGCTGTGCCCGCAGTGCAACATGATCACCTCGCCGTCGGACCTGCGGCGCATCTACATGTGAGGCCGCTCGAGCGGACTTCGCTGAACAGCCACGTCTCGCCGACGTTGATAGCCGCGCGCCGAGTCCCTCACTCACCCCCACCCCCACCCCCCCTTACGCCGCACACACTCACGACCCACCCACCCCCTCCCCCCCCCCGGCCACTGTAAATTTTGTAAATTATTCTTATATAAATTAACGAAGCAATGAGCTGACCCCGAACGTTATCTCCCATTCCCGCTCCAGCCGGCCCCGTTCTCTCATCACCGCGCGCGTCCACGCGCGTATCTGACGAGGGCTCCCTTCTCAGTCCGGTGTCTATTAAAAAGCCCTACGGCGTTATATAGTATAAATTAACCTTTATTCACACACATATATATATATATATATATATATATATATATATATATATATATATATGTGCGCACACACTCATAATAGAGAAAGCGTTTACAAGCCGCGCTAGCGGGCGGATCGTACGTATATTATATTAATATTATAGGCAGCATCGTATCGCCGGATCTGGAATGAGCGTCAGCAACCAACCCCCGTCCACCTATAACGACCGTCGTAGCCGGTAACGGCCGTTGTATCGGGGCTCGCCGAAATAAGCGCCCTCGTCGCCTTTACTTTTACATCTATAGTCGTTTGCTTTCGATTACTTCTTTACTCTTACTTATTATTATTATTATTATTATTATTATTATTATTATTATTATTATTATTATTATTATTATTATTGTTATTACTATTATTAGTTTTATTATTTTGTCGTCGTGTTTTTACATAATATATACGTTCGCATGATTATTTTTATCGCGCGAGTTACCATTCTTGCATACGGACGTCAGTCTCGGCCTGTCTTCTTTTCCATTTTCCAATAAACTATGCTCAAGAAAAACAAACATATATATATATATATATATATATATATATATATATCGCGCCGAGACAGTAGTAGCATGTGTGCCGATCGAATAGTGGCGCGCGTGTTATACGCGGGCCTGAATACGTTAATTTATGTTTCCGGTGAATATTTCTGGTCGCGATTCTAACGAAATTTATTTAGAGCCCATCGGCGAATTATTTGAGCCGAAAATTTTGCTTTCGACTTGAAGAAATGTACATTAATAATTAACAATATATATATATATATATATATATATATATATATATATATATATTCGGTTTATAATAATTTTTATTTGATCGCATGTATTCGGTGTCTTTTTTCCTGGGTGCCTAGATAATAACGATAACACGCACGGGTTTAAATCAATAGTCGATTTCAATATTTCGCCTAGATATTAATAATAATATACGGACGAATTCTATAAAATCGCTATTACGAATGTTTAATTTACAATTTCTATCTCTAAATATATACATATTTATATGTATAGTCTATATGTATCTATGCAGATATATATATATATATATATATATATATATATATATATATGTATGTACAAATATATATTTAAATGTCGCATCGGTCGTTATTTCTAGGATCGAAAATTACCATTCAGCGTAATGGTTTTATAGAGCCGCCCCAATACCTATACATATAGATATACGTTCTCGTTACGACAAGTATTATTTTATAATAACGCGCTGGCCATCGTTTCAGTTTTCCAATTATATTCCAATTTTTAATATCCGTACTTAGATAGACGTATAACAATAATGGGTTTTAGATTCTATTTGCCCGTTGCCAAAACAAACCGCACTCTCAATAATGTCTGTTGATAAACGTTGCACTCACACACGAACATCTAATTATGATAATGAGCAAAAAACAAAAAATTTCAAAAAAATAAAAAAACAATAAAATATAAAAGCCAAGTATTTGAGCAAAAGTTATAAAAAAAAAAGGTAAACGATAATTAATGAGAGAGAGAGAGAGAGAGAGAGAGAGAGAGAGAGAAAGAGAGATGCGAATGAAAATAGATATATTATATAGATAGAAAAAATTTGTCCCTTTCTTGTATATGGAAATAGTGATTTTTTTTGAGATTTATATATACATATATATATATAGTTAAATAAGTTGAGACAAATCGAACTTCATTTTCTTAGTTTCATTTATATGCGTAGCTTTTAACCGAGTGGAATGTTTTAGGTAACCGTATAGAAGCTCTATATCGCATACGCAGATCCACGATTTTGTAAATAAACTTTAACGAAAACTTCTATATATGTTACATTATAGATACATACGACAAAGAGAATTTAGTTTACTTTAATGCACTCAGATTTCGTTATATAAGAGGAAGTAATAGTAGAATAAGAAGAGAATTAGGTAGAGGACAGCTTGAATATATATATAAATAATTTTGTATAATTATCCAATAATTATCACCATCCAGAACCTTTGTATAGATCTAATTTGTCGCGTTGCGGTGCTTACCGATCCTGTCCTTAAATAAAGGTGTCTATCGTATCGCGCTGATTGTCGATTGTTTTCTCTCTCTTTCCGCCCGTACGACAGCGATATCAACGGGTCCCGGCCCCACTCTAGGCCCGAGGTCGCAACTTTCGGAGAACACTGCGACAACCGTTGGCCGACGATTATTAGTCGTACGATTTATTATCCTCTCCTCACCCCCTCCACCTGTACGCGTCCGTATAAATGACTGATTATATAAAAATTGTACATATATAAAACGAGGGAAAGGCTCGTTAAATGCCCTTGACAAACAAACAAACAAACAAAAAAAAAAAATAAGAGAGAACAAAAACAAAAACGTTAAATAAAAGAATGCAAATATAAATCAACAGGAATAAAACGAACGACTGTGCTGTATTCAAAATAAAACCACCATCATGAAACTGTATACATATTATTTGGAAATATATATGTATATATATATATATATATATATATATATATATATATATATATATATATATAGACATATATTTTTATGTCGCAAACCCTTTCTCCTCATTCCCCGTGCTGCTGCTTGGATTTTTTTTTCAGAAAATTTCTATCCCGTACGGGCATGCCTGTCCACCTTTTCCTTCTAAATCTTACTTTATTACATTTTCATTTTATTTTAGTTTCTCTGGCTGAGCGAAAGAAAAAAAAAATATATATATATATATAATATACGCCAACTCTCTGGTGCTCTCACTCGCAGCCTCTCGTTTATAAAGAAGAAGAAGCAGAAGAAGAGTATAGGGGGCCGGTCATAAAAATGCTTTACAGCTAAATATATATATATATATATATATATATATATATATATATATATATATATATATATATACAAGTTTGTAAAACAAGAACGAAAGCGCAATAAACGAGGAAAGCAGTAGTAGGGCGCTTGTAGCGGGGGACGCCAGGGACAAAAGGTGAGCTAGGTTGCTGGTAAGGGGGTATGGGAGGGGGGACTAAAGCCAAATGTTTAATTTCCCGGAGCGCTATCACCTCGATTCGCCACTTATATATAGTTATCTTTTTCGCGCATACAGCCGGATCGTACGTACCTGTATATGTACATGTATATATATATATATATATATATATATATATATATATATATATGTAATAAGTTTAGGATGGGCCGCTGCTTGTATTAGCTTGGAAATTCAGCAATTGCAGGTAAAAGTATAAATACGAATGATTTAGGATAATGGTTATCTTTCTTTTATTCTTTTTTCTTCTAATGTACTTTTATTCTCCGTGTACTCCTCAGTCAGGTAAGTTGATATTTATATATACATTTTTAGTAATATTTTACTTACTTTCATTATTACAACTCTCGGTTAAATAAGCTTGTTTTTAACAAGTTGTGTTTTCGAAAATATTATTTACTTTATCGACGTTGTATAAAATTATATTCTCGTAATAATTCATATATTTTTGCATTGAGACTGGATAACGATCGGAAATCAAATATATTCGAAGTCAGCAAAGCTTATGAATAAAACAAAACAGTTTTTCACTCTAAGTAAGTTTTATTAAAATACTAAGTATTTGATCCATAAACAACTTTGAAACAAGACCAATCTTGACACACCTATCGACAAGAATATAAAACTATAGAATCGAGTATCTTAAAGACGCCCGGAAACTTTTCTCCGGTGTATTCAGTGAGCTATTTTGCTCCTTGCAATCTCTCCCCTCCCTGACCCCCCCCCCCATCATACCTCAATTAAATCGACTGCACCGTTCCTTCAAAATGGCGCCTTTCGCGTCGTCTCGGGCGCGCGCAATAAAAGAAGGAGAGCGACCGAGGCGCTCGCAATGTCAGGCACATTTCTTCGTGAGAGAGAGAGAGAGAGGGGGGGGGCAGAGTCGCGCCTTTCACCGAGAGCCAATATGCACGTACATAACATCCATCTGAAAGACACGGCGCGAGGGGAGGGGGGCAGAACGGACATGAATTTATCTCGAGACAGCGGCAGCGTTGAAAATCGCGCTGCGCGATATATACGTATACACATGTATTCATGTATAGAGGATCCAGGCGTCGGAGCCGATGTGGGAAAAAGGGGTGTGGGAAGAACACGAGCCCCGGTAGAAGGCCGAAGGGAGGGGAGAGATGTATGGAAGGAGAACGAATATAAACGCGGGTCTATCTCTCTCTCTCTCTCTCTCTCTCTCTCTATATATATATATATATATATATATATATATATATATATATATATATATACATGTTTGTGTATGTGCGCGCGCGCGCTCGCGTGTGTGTGTGTTTATGGAAGCGCGGGCGAAGAAAATGGCGCGGGCGCGCGAGAGGGGGAAAATCCGCGAGGGGCGCGCTCACGGAACCCCCTCCCCCCCGCCTCCTACCGCCGCGGTATAAGGTGAACGCGCGCGAGGCGCAGGTGCGTAGGTACGATACGGCCACGAGCGGGCGGCAGGAGGTTGAGGAGGTGGTGGAGGAGGAGGAGGAGGAGGAGGAGGAGGTGGCGCCGGGAGCGGGAGTGGCGGGGCCGAGCCCCGCTCGCCTCGGGAGGAAAGCTCCGCCTATTCCGCGGGCGTCTCTCGCCTCGCCGCGAAACGACTCCTCGGCAAGTCCGCGGACTCGCGGAAAACGCGATTTAGCGAATCCCCGCGTAGGGAGGAAGAGAGAGCGTACGTGTCTGTCCGTGTGCGCGCGCGCGCGCGCGCGGTCTGCCCCGGAAGTTTCTGTTCCCCGCCGCTGGGTCGCGGTCGCGGGCTGCGCTGGAAAGACCGAGAGAGACGGGGATACATGGCTGCCCAGGCGCGCGCCGGGGGAGGAACAATTTTATTCTTAGATCATGACCCACTATAAAAATGTAAAAGTCTGCGGGGTCCGTGGAGTGGGCGGGAAAAGGGGGAGGGAGGGGCGGGCGGGGGGCGTGCTAGCCTCGTCGAGCGAGGGAAATGGTCCCGTGAAAACGGGAATTTTCTCGCCGGCGGAAAGAGCGAGAATCGCGGCTCCGGTCGAGGGGGCGGAGAGGATAATTCAGGCTTTTTCTGCCCGGCGCCTGTTTTTATTGTGCATGGCTTTCTCACACACACACTCTCTCTCTCTCTCTCTCTCCTTACTCTCTCTCCGTACATGTGTGTGTGTGTGTGTGTGTCCGCGAGCGCGCGCGCGTAGATATAGAGACATGGAAGAAAACGAGCTACGAGAGAATGGCCCCGACCCGCGTGTACGCGGTATATATGCGGGCAGAAAGCGTCGGGAATCGCGACCCGCCGTCCCGTTTCGTATATGGTTCTTTTTGTATAACAATAAGTCCGGCTAACCCCCGGCGAGCAGGAGATTTGTGACGGACCAAGGACTTTGCCTTATCCTCGTATTTATACGAATATCCGAGTTAAATGGATTTTCCACCCTTCGCACTTTACTCCTTACGGCGCGGCGGAGGAAAAACGGCAGACGCCACGCGTTCATCATTATTGTTAAAACTGATCGAAAATTGACTCTCAAATTGAAAGATTCCTTTCTCTTTTTTCCTCCCCGTTTTTCTCTTTTTCTCGCAGTGTACGTAATTCAGATAAATTTCAGAATATGTATATGGATGCCGAATATATATATCGGATTCATGCGATGCAGTAAAGATAGATATTAATAATCTTTGATCGAAAACTATATAAATTAATAACGTTTATATTCGAAATATCGTAGGATATGTATATGTAATGTTAAAACGAACGTTTTATCACAATTCCAATGTTTATAATGGTAAAGACCATTGATAAAACTCATATTTATTGTGTAATTCAGTATCGCGAAATCATGAATAAAGCAGAATGAATTTTAAAATCTTAAAAAACAAAGTTCGAAGCTCCAATAACCGCTAACTTTTAACAATTTACACTTCCTCTACTCGGTTTTTGTCAGCTTTACGTTTGTTGCGCATCAGTCATTGGATCGAGGCCGAAAATCCGGAGAATCTTCATTTTCCGCAACGGAGACAAGTTCTTCAAAATAGGATTTATTAATAAATTTAAATAATGAAACTCTTTACAATGTATAATTTTCAAAATCGTAAAATAATAACGGTACTTCTAATTACACTTATATCAAACTTAGAATTGCATATAATTGTGTTATTTTTTATACTTTTACTAGAAAAGAAAAATGTCCAATAACTAGTGGTTTTCTGGTAAGAAATAGAAAAAAAATTTATGTCGAGTGCCGTAAGCTAAGCTAGGAAATATTTTTATCATCCTTGGAGGCTCTATAAAGTAATGTAACTATAAAGACAGTCCGACTATCATTATTTTAGTTTAGTTTGATCAATAGAGAAAAAAAGGATAATAAAGAAATGGGTTGTATACAGATAAATAGAATGATAAGGGTCTGTTGAATTGAGTACTTATATGCGTGCAACTGCCATTGTACGCGGACGCGTGATAATTTATTATATAAAAATCGTATTTGATCTATTTAAATATTAACGTAGTTTTTTCGACTAAATCTGTTAGATTAGTGGAATACTTGAATTTGCTGCTTCTGTCACGTGGAAGAAGCTTAAGATTTTCCAATCTTTAACATACGATACATTACAGAGATTCACTTGCAACATAATTATTTAAAGCTTAAAATTAAAATTCCATTACATGTGTTAGCGACGGAGTCGCGTCTGCCAAACTGTATACCGATGCCACGGCACATTTCTCCCCGAGTCCTCCTCGCGTTGTCATGGATCCTGCCGTTTCGATTCGTGTCTCCGAGGCGTCGCGTTGCTTTGCATCTGTGTTTAAATTTTTTGCCCGACGAGGGGCAATAATAAACCTGTATAATTAATTTTTCAGAGCGTCTCATCGATACGCTAAAGCCAAGCTTTACGAGATAACGAAACGACTGTCTTTTTTTTTTTTATCTCTCGCCTCGGAAATTTCGAGTATTATAATGTCTTACTCGACTGCGCGTGGTTCAACGAAAATAGAATGTTTAAGGGTAGACAAGTTTATAAACTTAAACGTGTTCGTGGATCTATAAATAAGTGTAAGGAAAGGCTTGCTTTGAAGAAAAAAAATGTTTGAATAAATTTAATTCTTAATGTTTCAAATCGACTTTATTAAAAGTTTCTTTATATTTTGAGTCTTACATATATATAATTATTATCATAAATAGAAAATCTGAAGAATTTATAAATGACTTTTATTATGATATAGATACACTGAAATAGTGACATCAGACATTATTTGCAAGAATCTTGAAGCAGAATTTCAGATATACAGCAAAACTCGCTTTCGTCAAATAAAATATGAAAACTAACATCTTTAGCTTACGGCGGAAAGTCAAACGATCATTTCATGGATAAATTACAAACCTTTTATGTTTTTTTTTTTTAATTTTGAACTATCGAAGGAGCCATTCTTGAATCTTAGTTATTCAACGATAAGCTGGAAAGTGCGTCAAACTAACAACTCGATCGGTTCGACGCCTAAATAAACAATTCGACCATAATGTACATATTAACTTTGGTCGGACAGTTGTCGTAACGTACTCACGTCGAAGCTTAACGAATTCGTAGCCCCCCCCCCCTCGTTCGAGCGCATTTCGAACGTCCGCGGCAGAAGGAAAATTTAGCGCAGGACGGTAAAGTCGCTATCTGCTCCTGATTTACGGCCTATAAGTTTTGAAGGTTTACCGAGGGATCGGGCATAAGGACGCTGACAGGTAAGGAAAATGTGTAAACGGCTTCATATAGCGCGCCTCGGAATTGCCGTAATATTTCAGCGAGCGACGAGCTCTTTTTCTCGAGCAAAATGTTTCAATTCGCTCCCCCGACGGAAGAATTACATAATGCACGCGTATTCTTCGGTAATGTATATAGTGTTAAAATACATTTGTTTTAAATGTCGGCAACGTTTTTATAATTTCAATAGAGTAAAACATGAAACAGCTGGGGGAATTTTTCAATGATCGAGGAAACGATATTGCAAAGTGAAAAAACGTTACTATGAATTTATTTTACAAAAACATTACAAATTTCCATAATTTGCGATTGAAAATCATTGCAAGATTTTAGAATAAATGTTTTCAGACACATTTATCTTCAGCAATCATTAAAATATTCTTAACATCTTAACATTTATTATGCCAATTTAATGTAAAAATTTGTTAATAAAAAGTATTCTATCACTGTCCATAAATAAGTTAAACGTTAGTCTGTCCTTTTATAATTGAACCCGCTTATTCAATGAGTTAAAAATGAATATTATGGGAAAATGTGTTAAGAATTATGTCTTACGCTTCCACTTAGTAGATCGACTTGATTTATCAGTAGAAACAGTTCCGCTACATCCAGACGTACAGAGAGATATTGCATTTGTTCAATAGATATGCAATAGAAACTTGTAAGAAAATATTAGATGAAAACGAAAACCGCAAATACGTGAAATTTTATCAATTGATGAATAATTTCTAGAATAAACTACAGAAGCTTTATTCTTCTGATGTTTCTCTTATATTTCTCAATAAATATTTTTAAAAGTTAATTTTTATGTCAAATTTATAATTATAATTTCTGACTCACTTAATCATTGATTATTCTTAAAATATAAATAAAAAAATTTTAACTGTCGAAAATATACAGATAATTTTAATTTCTAAGTCTGTTTTTTTGTTTTTACTCAAATTTACATGAAAATTTTCTATAAAGATTTAAAAAAAATAATACTTTTTACTTATGAGGTAGTTTCATAATAATGAAAAGAATCATATCATGCAAAAAGAAATTTAATATACACATCGACACACACACACACACACACACACACACACACACATATATATATATATATATATATATATATATATGCACATACATATCAAATCAAGTAATGCAATTCAGTTTCGTTTATGATTTAATATTTTCATTTCTGGGACATCGAGCAACTGTCCTCTTTTCCAGAATACTGCCGCATAATTTAAAATATCGTACATTTTGTTTCTGCATGAAAAAATTCAAAATTACTTAATGCACGTGAAGTATTTAAGACTTTAAGCATTTGCAAAATTAAAGAAGAAAAAAAAACTCTAAGATATACTTCAAGAAAGAAAAGGAGAATTCTTCGGGAAATTACTTTAATAAAAGTATTTGTCCGTTTGAAATACAGTCGAGGCAACGCATACACGCGTATTCAATATTTGACAGGCATATCTTTCGATAACAAACGCGGAGCCTCGTTCCGGGCATTTTTAAAGGTATAATATATTCCGAGGACCAAAGAGAAAGAGGGGGGGATGAGAGCATTGCACCATTGTGCTTTCTTAGAAAGTGTATACCGAGGTAAATAAATTAACGGATTTATCCCTGGGCACCGGTAAAGCCAGAGACGTTTTAAACGTCTAAATTTAACATCTCACGGGATGAAAAGTGCACCGGGCGCGAGACAGGCATTGTACGTACGTACGTACGTACTACACACACACACACATATATTCACGTGCATACACCCAGGAGCCCGTAACGTCGCGCGTCGCAACGGGCGACTATTAAAACCTCTATATAACGCGCTCGTCCTCTCGCTCTCTATATCTCTCGTTCGCTCGTCAGGGGGCGTGTTTAGCCGGGCGCGCCGCTTGAGGAGCTCGCCGGGCTCGTTTTAACAGGGCAGCCGCCCGCCGACTAGGTAGGTGAGACCCGTCCTTGGCGCCGCCCACCGTCCTATCGAGTCGCTCCCGCCGCGTTCTCCAACCACCATCCTTCGGCGCCCACGCGCTCCCTCCGTCCCCCCCCCTCCCGCCGCCTCTTTCTCCTCCCGCGCACAAGTAAGCTCGAGAGAGTGCGCGAGCGCGCGCACGCACAAACACACACACACACACACACACGTGCGCGCCCTCTCGCTCGCTCTTCCTCGTTCTCTCTTCATCTTGGAAGGAGAAGGAGCGCGAGCTGTGCGAGCTATATGTCTCACTCCCACCCTTTCTCCCTCTCTTTTCACAAGGGAGAGGGGGGGGGCAGTGCACGTATAGATAAGTATACGGTGCGCGGTAGTCCTCTTTCAGGAAAGCTAAAGGCTACGCCCTTTCCGCGATCTCGGCTACTTCCGGCTACCGACTGATCTCCCCTCCCTCTCTATCCGCGCTCTCGCGGACTTTCCCGTGCTGCCGCTAGCGCGCAACCCACCCAACCCCCCTCTCCCTCGAAAAAAAGCCCCCGCCCCGCCGAGGGAAAATTGCCCGGCGAGAGAGGAAGGGAGAGAACGGACTGATGGATGGGCGAGACCGGCGAGGCCCGCAAGACAAATGCGATAAAATGAAAACTAAAATAGGAGGTAAGAGGGTGAAAGAGCGAGGGAGGTACCTGGACGGTGAGTGGGGGGGGCGAGGGTGAGGGGCTATTCGAAGAGGAAAAGCAAATGCATGGAATGAAAGAGACTCGTTTTAAACGCTCAGACTTAACGTTTGCCTGCGTTTGTGTGTGTGTGTGTGTGTATCTGTACGTGAAAAGGATTGGTCCCCGTCGGATTCTGGAACCCATTACTGCTTTCCAGTAGCTGCGCAGCATAATATGTATGTTATATACCGTGCGAAAGTTCACAAAGGCTCAAGGAGGAAGGATGAACGGGAATTGCAAACAAGACACAGTCTCTTTCTTTAATAAATATATTACCTTTATTTCTATATATCATATATCATAAACAATATGCAATATATTTATAATCTATGCATGATAAGTCCATAAAATAAACAATGATAAGGGTCATTTTCAGTATAATGTCTCTTAAGAAATTAAATTATGTTTACATATAACTATATGAAAATGATAATTCATTTTATCTTTCTTTTTTTCTTCTTCTTCTTCTTCTTACATATCGTTCGCTACATTAATTCTATCTATGTATAAGGCACTTTTGGTAAAACATAGTGAGTTTTAACGAAGGTGCGAAGATTTTATTTTCTTTCTGTCACTTTTACTCTCGTTCTTTCTCTCCCTCTCTCGCACTCTCTCTCGCACTCTCTCTCTCTCTCTCTCTCTCTCTCACTCATCAATCTTTCTCTCTCTATCTTTCACTCATCTCTCTTTCTCGCTCTCTCTTTCTCTCAACATCGCCTTTCTTTCTCTTATTATTGCGAAAAGATGCAATCATGTCGATTAATTGACTTTTCAAGGAGTTAAGAAACGGCTATGAAAATAACAATATATGTTTTTTTGGCATGAGCCAACCGCCTCTCTCTCTCTCTCTCTCTCTCTCTCTCTCTCTCTCTCTCTCTCTCTCTCTCTCTCTCTCTCTCTCTCTTTCTCTCTCTCGAATCATAATCGATGCGCCCAATTTGTCCTGTACATTTCGGTCAATAATGGTAAAATAAAGAGTTAATGAAATAAAATTAAAAAAAAAAAAAAAAACAGAAGAAGACGCGTCATCGAGGCAGACGAACTCGTGTGAGACTAAAGACTAGCTCGTCAAACGACGACTCATTTGTCCCCGTGGCTTCTTCTTCTGGCACTCTTATCCCCCCTCCCCGTCCCTCTCCCATCTCCGTCGCTTTTTAGGCAAAACAACAACGTCGCGCGATAAGATCGACGAGAATCCGCGATGATTATATATATATATATAAATATATAGATCTATATAGATATATTTATATATATATCTTTGTAGATATCTCCGTATAATTGGCGCGAGGCCCGGCTGACATTAGACGTCGACCTTGAAGGGCGAGCCGGGAATGTGATCGTCGCCCCACTTGACCAGGACGATGTATTCCCCTCGCTCGCGCACCAGGTAGCTCACGTTGTAACTGTTGCGCCCCGTGTGCTTCACGTAGACCTCGTCGCAGGGGCCCTTTGGCCCGTGCACGCCCACGAACAGGATGTTGCTGCCTGAAAAAAAAAAGCATCGATCGTATCGTGAATCGCGCGTTGTCGTCGAATGAGATGGAGGGTGATTTGACGGGGGAGTTGCCGAGTCGACGATCGAGGCTGCTCGTCGCTTTGACGAAATTCCGCGCGTACGAGCGCGTAGGCGTGAAAAAGTTTTGGTGAACAAAATTTCGTAACCTCGATCGAAGCCATCGTCAAATGTCAAAGCTCGTGTTTACCGGCGTCCGCGGCATTGACGGTAAATTGGTTCTGCTTTCCCAGATAGGCCTTCTTCAAGCCCAGGCCCTTGCTCGTCACTTTGCTCGCGTCGGAGTTGAAGCGCGGCAGGATGGGTCCCGTGTGCTTCGCCTTCGAGAACTTCTGCACGGTCTCGACGACGACCGAGCTGGTCTCCTGCGCTCCCCTCTCGGCCAGATCGGCGCCTGAAAAGATTTTCGTCGTCGATTATTCTCGGGTCTCGTGACGGGTTAAACATAGTTCGCGGGCGAGGAGGAGCTTTCCATAATCAGTATTCGCGGGTCGTTGCGCATTCGAACGTTTGAAATCTGCACGACAGTCGAATTTTTCGTAATAATGCAACAGTTGCGTGTAGCGAGGATTAAAGAGAAAATCAATGATTATGGAAAGACTTCGCCTTCAATATGTCCACGTGTATAATAATCCAGAGTTGCTCACCCGTGGCCGTGACCTTAAACGGCGAGCCGGCGATGTGGTAGCCGTTGTACTTGATACTGATGTAATAGTCGCCGGGTACCAGGGGCGTATACCTGACCTTGTAGCCCTCCTCGACCTCCGTGCAGTCCATGGCGACCTTGCTCGGCCCGTCCACGGTGACGCCGAGGGCGCCCGAGCCCGCGTTACACGTGTCGATGATGAAGTCCGTCTTCTGTCCCGTCTTGATGTCCTTGAGCCCGTTGCCGGAGGCGCTTATCGCGGCCGGATCGGCGTCCACCTTGCCGACCTTGACCCGGTATGGGCTGCCGTTTATGTGGACGCCGTTGAACTTTAGATAGATGTTGTGAATGCCGTTCTCGTGGGGCATGAAACGGACCGAGTACTCCTCCGAATCGATCGACTGGATGAAACAGTCGTCCTCGGTACCGCTCGGCGACACGATCTGAGGGATGGGGAAAGTTGTTTTTTTTAATAGTAATTATATTATGTTTCATTTATTAGTTGGTTTTATAAATAATATTCCGATGATGTTTGAACTGGAGAATAATTAGGTATGATTATACTCTAAACCGAGATATTTTTCTTATTGATATTCACCAATAGTTTTCAATGCTTCTATTTCAATCAAAAAATAACGAGACTCTAATGCTTCCAAACTGTGTTCGTCCATTTCGAATTCCTTTTCATAATATTGCTGTACTTATTCAAAGATAGTAAGTGCATTGATAGACATATTGTGTATAGTTTGTTTACAGTGTTTGCAGTATTGCGTGTTTAATCTATGATCATATGTCAGTGAAGTACACAATTAGTCTGCTTATTAGCGATTGTTCACTTTTGTAACAAATCAACCAGAGAATTTCATTAAGTTTTGTTAGACAAATGAAATAATGTTCAGTAACGGTATTGAAATAGAAAATGTTTGCGAGTGATACATCGGCTATAAGCCAAGAAAGACATTTCGAGTAATATAAAAGTTCGAAATATGGATGGGAAGATGTTGAAAATGATAAGAGCCCTGAACGCCCCAGCGCATTAATAACACAGAATATAATTGAAAAAATAGAAAAAGTACTTATACGACATGATCAACTTACTATCAGAGATACTGCTAAGTGAGCCGATGTATAATACGGCTCATGCCTTTAGGAATATTTTACATCTAAATCGCGCAATAGTGAAATTTATCCCGCTAGTCGTGAATGCCAATAAAAACACAAGACAGTTGTGACATTGGTCAAGATTTACCAAATGGAACGAAAGAGGATCACAAAAGTTTTTTAAAGGAAGCTTAAAAAATGATTTTCAAATCTCTAGACGTTTAGTTTCTTATCGATTTACATGCAAAGATTCAACGACCACTTAAAAATATTGTCTAAATATCTAATGTCATTTTCGTTATCATCTCCTAAAAATACCGAAGAAAGCGACCAATTTTGTCTCAGAGTCAGTCATTACGACTACATCGCCATAATGCATCTGATTATGACACAACGCGTGTTCGTCAAATTTGCACAGACGTAATATCATGTATTGATGTCACAATTACCGTATTCGCCGGACATGATCACCTGTGATTTCTTCTCATTTCCAAAGCCAAAGAAGGCTATGAAATACATTTTGATCATCTCGATGCAATAAAAACGAAATTGCCGAAGCGAAAATGGAATTCCACATTCAAAAGCGCATATAAAAAGTGGTTTGAAGATTGGAAAAAATCTCTGGCATAAGTCGACTGAAGAATTATTTTGAAAGGATCAAAAATGACGTTTCCGTATAAATAAACGTTATTGGCGAAAAACGACATGTCTCGTTTTCTTTTTTTCTGATACTCGTATGAGATTGTAACCTCTCATTTTTAATAACGAAATGATGAGATCTGAACATTGTGCATAACCTTTATCACAGTACAATGAATATTCCACATTTTCATAATATTGCTTTGGCGCAATTTTCATTTTTCTAAAAAAATCTAATTATTCAACGGCAGCCAATGAAGCATTCAAACCAAGAACGATCACACGTGTAATAGTCAATCGCCATGGTAATCCATCGAGCGATTAAAAAACAAGGGCGACCTGAAATTGGCGCGTAATTCAATTAATATAAAAACTACTCTCGCGCCGCGTTGATCTCCTGGCTTAAAAAAAAAATCAAAAAAATCAAAAAAAAATCCCAACGAGTCCACGAGCGTCAACCACGCGGACTCACTGCTACTGCAGCCGTCAGCGGGCTATTTTCGTTGGATGCGCGCGAGCGTGCTCCGAGAGAGTCGCGACCGAGCGCAAATCTCGGCGCCCGCCGCATTGGGAGCGTTAAACGCCGCGATCGTTTACGCTTCAACGCGCGCGAATAATAAATCGGAGCTAACGTTGGCGTTAACGGTGGCGAGCGCCAGTGACTATTTCAGCCGGCAGCCTGCGCAAAATTCACGGCGGAGCAGCGCCGGGACCTCGCAATTGCGAGAAGAATTCC
The DNA here is from genome assembly GCA_018907035.1 of Sycobia sp. Sy_11. Taxonomy (NCBI): domain Eukaryota; kingdom Metazoa; phylum Arthropoda; class Insecta; order Hymenoptera; family Epichrysomallidae; genus Sycobia; species Sycobia sp. Sy_11. The sequence goes on from JACCIC010000244.1 coordinate 182,421, forward strand.
TTTGAACTGAGAATCCTCTGGTCTTCGATGCCGCTGGTTGAGCCGTCGACACTAGCTTATCATTGGAGTCACGGCGCAATCGACGAACATTACGCGAACGGAAAGAGCACGAAACGCGATAATTCGAAGAGAGAGAGAGAAAAAGAGAGAGAGAGAGAGAGAGAGAGAGATAAAGTATATATTTACCTTGCCGTCAAGCTCGCCCTTGGCGCCATTCTTGCGAACGAGGAATGTGTACGGCTTGTCCGGGTGTACCTCACCCTCGGGGAACTGCGCGATCTCCAGCTTGTGCGCGTCGCCCATTGCCGGCGATATGTAGAGCCTGTGGGGCGAGTCGGGGATGTGCTGGTCGTTGAACTTGATTCCAACTCTATACTCGCCTGGAAACAAAAGGACGAACGCACAGCGCGCGTAAGACGAGATTGCTGTTACGATCAAAAATGGGAGGGGGGAGGGAAAGGGTTGCAAACGACGCTCGATTGCATCGATCGAAGTGTTACCTTGCTGATTTTGTCGTCGCGTAATAATCTTCAGTCGAAAATACGATAAATAAGTAAACGAGCCTTTGACAGATGTATTTTCGCTCGTAGCGATTGCAATTTCATGATTAACGAAAAATGAATCCCTTTAACCGGGATTCCCGAAAAAATTCTCATTATCGTCTCTCGAAATTACTTCGTTCTGAAAATTCTATTATTTAGAGCGAATAATCGCATAAAGGGATAAAAAAGAAATCGCTGTAAATTCTACTAAAAAGCTGCGGTCATTGTGTAATAGCCTTGCCAATCCATTGTTTACAAAACAAAATCTGGCGAACGGCGGCCGGGGGCTGGGGCACTGAATTCGCATAAACAATGACTCCATCAACATAACGGCACAACGAGCGACAATGGATCGACGGTATATCGGCATTGGCGGCGGACTGTTCTTCGTACATTTTCGGCAATTACGATCCGCTTACGGACCGTGAACGGGCACGCGCGCGTTTTCACCGAAATGTAAATTCGATAAAGAGTAACAAAGAGAGGCAGAGAGAGAGAGAGAGAGGAGAGAGAGAGAGAGAGAGAGAATGAGAGCCGCTGAGAGGGGGGAGGACAGAGAAGGAGATAGCAAATGACCACGGAGATGACTAGAAACAGCGAATTGCGCATAGGGAAGAAAAGGGATCGGCGACTGTTTTCCCTCCTACAGTGTAAATATCTATATATACAGGGCATAATCACGCCGCTCTCGCCCGTTGACCGATCTAGAAATCTCGGCGTCTCCATCCCCCTTCCTCTAATTCCCCCGTCGAGCATCCGAGCGCGCGCGACCCAAATATAACCAGTGGTGGGCGCATGGACGCGATCGGGGGGCGGAAAATATGAATGCCGCACCTCAACAAATATAGACGACGGATATTTCTGGATCGCGCGGTAACGCGCGCGTGTATCTATATGCATCCACATATATATATATATATATATATATATATATATATATATATATACACATATATGCACATTATGGAAAGAGAGAAATAAGCAGAGGAAGATCTCGATCTTGCCTCGTGTTTTTAATAAACGCGTCGCGAGTAAATAATTACGTGGCATCAACGATCGATTATCCGAGCCTTCTTTCGATCCCTGCTTCTCCGCGACTCCTCTCTTTATAGGAATTTTCGTTTTGTGACAGCGCAGCCCGAGATATTTATTAATGTAAAAGAAGGAGCTGATGGCTGTCTGGAATTAGCTTCGGGTCGTTTCTAATTTTTTTTTTCTTTCATGTGCGTATTTATGTCTCAAATATATATATATATGGGTATGTTGAAATTTTTCGAAATGAATAACATCAATTATTTATGAAATAAATTGACTCTAATGAACGACACAAGACAATAAATTTACAAAATTTTTAAATTTGAGAGTAAAAGAAAATTTGTACCAGATCAACATCGAACCATTTCCAGCTAATGGAAATCAAAACTAATGGTCCTGAAAAGTGTTAGAACAAATCTTCATTCTCAAACTATATTGACTAAATTTTAAAATCATTGAAATTTAAGATAATCAACATGTAACGATTCGCCGTAGCTTATTCTCTGGGCGAATCTTGGAAATACGTTTTTTTTCTATCATTCATTATCATCGATTAAAATTTCGTTTTATATCTGAAATACGAGACCTAAATTTATTTACTTATCTTTGCTTTACCGAGTCATCAGAAATTAATGCCGAGCATAATCGTCGAAACGAAAGCTCCAGTCAATGTTGCGGCAACCGAATTACATCGTATCGTTACAATTTGTCGTACGTTATACCGACGTCCGCGAAAGAATAGCAATACTCGAGTTTAAATGAGCAATGCAGCACGGAATCACGCAGCGGAAAAGTAAAAGAAAAAAAAAGAGAGAGAGAGAGAGATTTGTTGCATAAATAGAGGCTATTGCGAAACGCTTCCGTGTATCAAACTGATGACTCAGGAAAAATGATTTATTATACGTATAAAATTAAACCGCTGTTTGTCAGTTAATCACTGGCTTCTTCGCCGATCTGCGCGCCCATTATGCTATTTTCGACCGGGATCGGCCGAGAACTTACGATCGACCCTACGGTTCGGAAAATTATTTATAAAACGCGCGACATCTCTCGCGCGCGCGCACGCGTGACTCGCGGAAGCGATTTATTGCACATCTTTTGCTTTCGTCGTTGTCGTCGTCGTACTCGTCGTTGTTTTTGTTTTTGTTTTTGTTTTCGTTTGTGTTGGCCGGCGAAAAAACACTCTTACAACCAGTGCCAATTGAGATACGCGAAATTCAAGAGAAGCAGAGCTATTGCTTTGACGAATTGAGCAAAGGCATAACTTAAGGTAATAATCTGGGAGAGGCTGGCACTGACATTGGCCCTTTGTCGGAAACGCGTCGTCGCGCTAACGGGCTAAGGGACGTGAATATAGATATACGCGCGTGTGTATAATCTCACCCGGCTCGGTGACCACGTAGCTGACGTAGCAGCTGCCGTCCTTGCGGTCCTTGAAGTCGATCTGGGCCTTGCTCGGGCCCTCGACCGAGACGGCGAGCGTGCCGGCGCCTGCCTCCCTCGTCCAGATGTTGAATTCGCAGGGCTCGCCCTGCTCGCCGCGCTCCAGGCCAGGGCCGCCCGCGTGCACCCTGTGGGCGCCGCCGTCCCTGAGGGGGCCGACCGTGAACTGGAACGGCGAGCCGGGGATGTGGATGTCCTTGTAGCGGACCGACACTGTGTGGACGCCGAGTTCCTGGTGGATTTTTGTTTTTTTTTTTTTTTTATTTTTTAGTCAATAAATAGCCTTGCGAATTATGTATATATATATATATATATATATATATATATATATAATAGTTTGAAAATTTCGGAAAGCGTCCTATTTCCGGACGTACATTATATAGATATATAATTTCGAATCGAGCCACGAAAATTTGATTAAAGCTCGGAGGGCATTGATTATAAATTACTGCGACGACTGCCTTTTATGTTGTCAGTCACTTCTTGGAATCTTTTTGGTTTTATTTTTGGTTTATAAATTAGATGTTATTTTAGAAGCTGCTCATCCACCCCGCCCTCCTCCTCCGCCCGCTTCAACGGCCAAAGCCAAGAAGGAGGACGCGTAAAAAGATGCAAGGGAGCCCACGCGACTGCGCCGAGCGCGAAAAATCCAGAATCGCATGCTGCGGCGAGCAGGAGCGTCGACGTCGTTTCTCGAGGTTGCGCGCGCGACGTCGAAAGTCGTAGGCCCGAGGCCTTTGAAAAATTTCCGACTGTCCTGTGATAGAAGTTTACTGCAATATTTGTTTTTTTGCCCGATCATCCTAGAATTTCGTGAAGTATCGTCGAAACGTATAAGCTTACGCATGCGTAAAAACGAATGGATGATTCCATAGGTGTCTGAAAGCAGACATAAATTAATCTCGGCCTCGGTGTTCTTAATTAAATCCGTATTATAATTAAATTAACCCGACCGCCCCCCCCCCCGGGAACGATAGGCCGGACATTTTTAATAAGCCTCATCTTTAATAAACCTTGTTAAAAATTATGCGTACCTTGGGGACGAAGGCGACCGCGTACAGGCCGTCCTCGACTTCTTTAATTTCGGCGTCTTCGGTGATGCCGCCGGGCGACGTGACCGTGGCCGCCAGATCGAACGACGTGATTCCTGGCATTTTGAACGTGAGCTTGCACTGGCTGCCGACCTCGGTGATGGGCACTACGGGGGATAAATCAATCTGTCGTGAGATCACATGATCGCAAATAGCTTAATAAGGATTGAGGGAATTTCTGAACTTTTTTCTTTCTTTCTTTGATAAAGAATCGGTATTTTAATCATTATAGCTCGTAAGTATATAAACGTATGCAATTGATCCAATGAGGATTTCGGTGCTTCGCCAATGCCAAGACAAGATGAAATTTTGTAAAATATTGTCTTCGTATCGGAAAATTAATGTCAATGCATTGGATTGCGTTTCTTATTTTCGTCTGGGTATTGTCCCGTTGTTATCAAGAAAGTGTTTTAATTTTAATTTTGAAAAACAAAAGGCAAATGTACCTGAGAACAGTTTACAAACATTTGAAAAAAAACAAGAAAATATTTTACTGTATTAATTGAATAATAAATTAATTAATAATTAACTGTATTTCGTGCAGATAAAATTGCAATGAAATAAAAGAGATTCTAAAATATTTTATCAAAGCTTAAAGAAAATTCGATAAAATTATAGAATATTATTGTATAATATTAAACTGGTATATGCATAGGTTTGTAATCTACTCTTCATCCATTGAATTATATACAGAAAAGCTCTTATGACTTGACACGATAATTATTCCATTGCGTATATTCACTTGGAAGATAAGGACCTATAGTCAAAAAGTCGACAAAACCAAAAAGAATTTATTGAACTTGAGAAAATTCTTATATTTTTTATCATTAAAAAAATTGATAAAATCAAGCGAGAAAAATAGTAATTTTATTTGAGTTTAGAACGCGAGTACCAATAATGTACGTTATTCGATCAAAAAGCTCGAATATATTAATTAAATCAATACGGTGCCACCGTGACACTATCGTTTTACACTCTATTATCTCTGAAATTCTGAGCAATCAAAATGCTGTTTTATCAATTCTGTATCGGATGTTTGGGAGCGTTGATAAAGGTATGCGATAAGCCGCTACAGGCTGTTGAAATAACACATGACGCAACCAAGACCGAGGTCCTTAAATTCGCCTCTCGTAAATCTCATACAATCCCCATGCCACGTTATCGGTCGGACTACCCCGCCGGGAAGTTCGCTCTGCCCTTAGCCCACTCACCCGCCTCGCGTCGGCGCTGGATTTTCTCGCGCTGGCGATTGCTGCCCTCGCCCGACACCTTGACCGTGAACGGCGAGCCCTCGACGTGATGGTCCGCGAACTTGAGATTCATGATGTAGTAGCCGGGCTCGGTCGGCTTGTACGAGATGCTCAGCGTGCCGTCCTCGTTGTCCTTGCACTGGATCTCGGCCTTGCTCGGGCCCTCCATCGAGAGCGACAGGCCGCCGTAGCCCGCGTTCCGCGTGTCGATCGAGAACGTGTTGTCGGCCTGGGTCTTGCCCTCCCTCAGGGCGGCGCCCTTCACGCTCACCTTCTTCGCGTCGCCCACCTCGCGGTCCTTCACGTCGATCTTGAAGGGCGAGTTGGCGATGTGCTTGCCCATCCGCTTCACCGCGACCTCGTGCTGGCCGGCCTCACGGGGCGTGAACGAGACGCATATGTTGCCGCTCGGCATCTTCTTCAGGAAGCAGGGCTCCTCGAGGCCGCTCGGCGCCGTGATCGAGGCGTTGAGCGAGCGGATGTCCGCGTCGCTCACCTTGCCCGGCAGCTGGACCTCGGACGAGGAGCCGACCGAGATCTGGTTGCGCTTGCGACCCTCGCCTAGAGTCGTTGGGTTTTTGGTGTTTTTTTGTTTTTTTTTTTTTTTTGTTTTTTTTTTGAGTAGAAAAAAAATAGAAAAAAAATTGCGGGGAAGAAAAAAAGACACAAATTAGAGAGCGTAATGACGAGGATACGAGAGATTTTGACAGATAGTGGTTACCAAACAAAATGCATTTTTGGTTATTCTCGTCGAGACGGCTGAATTACTTTTATCGCCACGCAATTTTTGAAACGCAAAATTCGCCTTTTCACACAGTCTCCGGGTGAAAATAAGAACCGTTGCGGTCTCCACATCGGACGGCCGAGTAAACTATCGAAGCTTAAATATAGCTCCCGTTCACTGGAGAAAGTTTGTTATCGCTGCAAATATTATTCCGGCCCCTCTGTCATTGGGGGACGAGTCGCCGGAGCGACTTCTGCACTCTTGTTTTATCGAATCCACATTAATGCAAATTTTAAACGAAATATCAAATTTGGTTTTTTTTCTTAATGACTCCGTTGAAGTAAAAGAAGAATTTAATAGAAAAATAACGATCATTTTACATATTATAACGCTGTAATCTTTATCCGTAACACGCGTTAGCAACTCCTGGAATTCCGATGCGTGGCGTAAAAATAATCTATTCAGTCTCATTAATAATAATTAGAAAAGCATAAAAGATGTTAAATGTAATTAGATCCAAATGAGTTATGTAAAAAAAGCTTTTCTTTCGTTTCACAAAAACTTTTTTTAACCTTACGTGCTAGCAAAATCAACATGAGCAACCTACCTTCGATCTATTGTACGTATCATTTTACAAAGAAAATTTTTTTTTTTTCGACAAACAAAATTTAACGATCGATAAGTATCACCAATGGACAGTCTGCGGATGCAGAAACAAAATACCGAATTAAATTATAGTGTATATAAATCTTTTTTATTTTATTCGTCATCCTTAGTACAGGCGTATTTTCATTGACAAAATTAAAATCAGGTAAACACCTACGACACGCATAACTCACGCAATTTCTTTTAAAACAATTTTTGAAATCAAAAAGACAAACTATGAATTATTTAATTAACATTCTTATAAATATATATTTGTATGTAAATCGAATTATATCGTTGCCGTGTGCTGATTTGACTAGCGCGCAGTGCGATACAACCTCCTGATAACGACGTTTGTCGGTCCTATTTCTGAGACGCTGCGAAAAACAATCAGAGAATAATATCGTCGCTGCCGATTAGAGTGAAGAAAAAAACGAAAAAAAGGGGAAAGAATGAAGAAGAAAAAAAAAGAAAAAGAAACAAAGAGAACATGGCCCTCGTACCATTGTCAAGGTAACGAGGCTCAGTCCGCATACAATATATACTTGAAACAGCAGCAACAATAATTATATGCTGGAGATCTGATATATATATATATATATATATATATATATATATATATATATATTATGTATGTATGTATGTATGAATATTCAGTTACGTATATAATGTATGAATTGAGAAAAGAAAAACCGCGCGACGAGCGATTAGCCACGTTGCAATTTCGACTCACCGGTGACTTTCACGGCGTACGGGCTGCCCTTGATGTGCTTCTCGTCGAACTTCACCGAGATCTTGTACTCGCCCGGGGCGGTCGGCAGATACGACACCGAGACCGTGCCGTCCTTGTTGTCGTGGCACGAGATCTCGGTCTTGCTCGGGCCCTCGACCGCGAGCGACAGGCCACCGTTGCCCGCGCCCTTGGTCGAGATGGTGAAGTTGCAGGGCTCGCCGCAGACGCCGTTGACGAGGCCGGTGCCGTAGGCGGTCACGTAGCCGCTCGCCAGCGAGTCCACGTAGATCTTGAAGGGCGAACCTGTCGGCGATGGGAGGGTTGGCGTGAGGGTGGCATTTTTTGTTTGCCTTTGTTTTTGTTTTTTTTTTTTGTTTTTTGTGTTTTTTTTTTCGTTTCGTAAGCCAGCATGATATTAAGATAAAGTACCTGGGACTCGGACGCTTTTAGAAATACAATGGTATTAAAGTAAAATTTTGTTTTGTTTTTGTAATTTTATTACTTTCAGTATAATATTTAGGTATTTTTATATTGTTAAAAAAAAGAATTACAATTTACAGAAAAAATATAATTAGTAATGTAAAGACAGGGGCTTCGACCTGTACTCGAACACATTAGAGCCTATACACGGACAGAATTCCTATATATTTACTTAGTTATTTTATTTATATACTAATACATTTATATACTTAATAATATTTAATTAATTAAATATGTAATAATATATTTATAAATTGATATACTTATATTTAGTACCTAACCTGAATTCAAAAATACGTTAATCTCAATTTAAATTGAATTTCACAATAAAAAAGTGAATGATAGATAATTAGTGAAAATGACGTAAGTAAAATAACGTCCTTTCGTATATTTTTATCAATCTAACTTATTAAATAACTCAAGAAACAAGAAAATTCATATTTACAAATATATGTCCGAGTACGAAGTGTACGTGCAATGGAAAGAGACTTCAACTCGGACACAAATGGGCAAATTCGAGTGTAAATGGAAATATAAAAAAAGTGAAACCTATAACCGGGCATCTAATTTTCAAGTAATTGATAACTGTAATCATTAAAAAAATAACGGATTTTATTGACTATGATATTATTATTTATGTACGCTTGGTTTTTTGTAAGAAATAGTTTGTTTATGTTTCTTATTAACTTCAAAGATCACGATGAATTGTTTGGGAAGCGAAAACAATGAGACTGCATTTATACTTGTTATATTATATCTGTAGTAATGATAGTAGATCATAATAATTAAATTGATTTAATATTATTAGTGAAATGTAAATGTTTCCAATTTCGATCTTTTTGCTAAATCATCTAAGTAAATAATATTTTTCATTATTTTATAATTCACAGCATTCAGACCGATAATAATTTTATGTTACTTTCCGAGTACTCTATCCATTTTCTTTCTGTCCGACTATTGGGTACTTTACCTTAGAATAAGTTTGATTTTCGGATTTTTTTTTTTAATACGAATTTCGTGACACTACAGCCAAGCATCTGGACGCCGGAGTTGGGAGGATCTATTTTCGTACACACGTGTCTTCGATGATTAAACCATAACATTTTAGATTTCCGTGAAGATCGCATTACCACGAATCTAAATCTCGTGCTGTTTATAAGTATATATATATATATATATATATATATATATATATATATATATATATATACATACTCACATATTACGTCTAAATTTAAATTTTCTCAAATATGCCGCTTTATTAAGAATTCTTTTCCGTAGCGATCGGGACCGACGACTCCGAAATTAACGAACAGATCCACGCATTATTCAATTCGCAGCGTCGCCCGTGCTCGCGCGATATTAATAGATCGTTCGAAATTTCTCAACGCTCAGAGCCGCGTAAAATTTCCCAACGACGATGGAAGGTGTCGCGTTCATCGACCGTGACGATTTCGTGCCGATCGCTGTGATCGCGCGTATCCCGTGAAATTGCAGATCGAGCCGATCGAGGACTCGTCATTGAGCGCGTCGCGCTTCGATCGTAATATCGAGCGTGTCGTAGAGCATCAAAGGGGATGCGGAGTGTTTCGCGCATTACAAAACGATCTATTTTTATGTACCAGATACGTGTTCGCCGCCGTACTTAACGGCGACCTCGTGCAGTCCCTCCTCGCTCGGCTGGTACTTGATCCCGATCGTCCCATTGTAATTGTTCTCGAAGACGACCTTGTCTATCTTTCCGCTGGGCATCTTGACTTCCGCTGAAATGCACAATCGAAGAAAATCAAAGTCAGTTTGATGAAAATAGCGATTAAAAACAAAAAAATAGAAAATGTAATCGGGTCGTGGCCCTCCTTCAAGATCCGATGGAGAAGGATTCGTACGACGCGGACCCACCTACACTTCTACATAACGCATAAGATCGGAAGCGCACCGGCCGACCGACAGTCTCGCGTTCCCTCGAAAGGAACTGGCCCGCTTAAACGATATATTATGTTTAACGATACAATTTTAATTAAAAAAAAAAAAGACGTGAGAGCGGGGGATCGAACGCAAAGGGACTTGGACGCGCGTCGCCTTCGCGGCTCTATCACCGACCGAGCCGCCTCCTCCTCTACCCCTCCCCACTTGCATTTTTGAACGATCGCCAAAAAATACCACGGAACGCTTCCGATTTCGTAAGGGGAGCGCGACCGCGATAAAATTGGAAAGAATTTTGTCGAGGGGGAGCGGGCGGGCGGCCCTCGCCCCTCTCCACTCCAGATAAATTAAACGAAATGGATAGAACGAAGGGAACGAATGGAAGAGCTTCCAGCCGGGGATTCGTTGGGAATTTTTTACTTTTTTTTTTTTTTTTTTACTTCTTCACTTCGAAAACCGAACCGACACACCGCGCTATTTATGATTTTTGGGTGTACGACTGGGGCTAGGATAAAGTTTTTCTCGGCCCCGTGACTTTTAATCGGCTAATAGCTGCGCGCATCCTTAATTCGACCTTACACGGAGATTTGATCCTGCTCCTATTGCTTAATTTTATTAAATCGCTATTCGTACACCTCGTACGATCGGTTAGCAGTGAGCACGATATGAATAGAGTAAAAATTGAACTTGACAAAATCTATATGATAAAATAAAAAAATCGATCCTATGTATAATTTTTGAATTACGTTTGGCATCCGCGCTGAACGCGACGGCTCAATTATTAAATTAATAAATAGATATGTATATATATGTATATATATATATATATATATATATATATGTATGTATACGTATATATACGTTATCTATGAAAGAGTTGATCGTTCGAATTTCATCTACCGTTGTATTTGATGTCAACGTTTTCATACATACTTTTTGATAGATCAAAGTCGCTTCCGACGCACGTGTTGCCGAAAATAGCCGCGGGGGGAGGGGTGTATACGTGGTTTCCATCCAAGTAATACTTGCGCAATAAAATTTATACCTCGACACGGTATCGCCGTCAGATATTTATGTTTATCAACTGCTTCGGCAATTTGTCACATTATTTAAATTTATTTTAAATACGCATTAATTATGGATGCACGAGGCAATTTCGTAAAGTTTAAATTGGATTTTATGTTATACGTAATCGAACGTTGCACCGACTGTCAAAACTTAATTAGATCGTTCAACTTACGTTTGACAATATTATGGTTATTCATAAAAAAAAAAAAAAAAAAAAAACAGAAAAATCAGTATTTTGACTTTTTCTTCGCGAATAAGATTGATGCAAAATTATGCAATTCCAAACTTTGAATACTTAACATAGATCAATTATTACATCTCCATTACGTAACAGTGAGGGGGCAATTGATGTTTAGATGAATTACTTATTTAGGATTATCGTTCGATCCTTAACAATTAATACTATATCGGCAAGAAATCGAACTATTCGACAAGAACAATTAGTTGCATTTACACTTTGTATACACGCTTTTTTCCGAATAGCCAGGATAATTTTTCAACTGCCTGTATCTCTCGAATTGCTTCGTCAGTTTTAATGAATGGTCGATCAATCGTGTATTTAAATATTATTCGAAGGTAATAAAAATTGATGCTATAATAATACCTGAAGCATAAAGAAATCTTTCTGGAAAAATAATTTTACAGCTTTTGTAATTTTTTATTATTAGTTAAAAATATGTAATTTTATCACTGAAGTCCTGGGCTTTAAGAACAAAGTTACATCACTCTTACTTAACGAATTAAGAGGTAGTTGCGTTAATAAACTACCAAAATTCAATTTAATGGCCTTATTTTCATATATAAAATAATGCATACACTACTTAATTACGATTAGTTTTATATGTCTCGTTATTACTATTTAAAAATTTTTATGTATGTCGCATATACTATGCATACATGTAAATTTAAGAAAAAAACTTTTTCTCTCCTCAATCAAACGCAAAAAGGCGCATATAACACAGACTGCGTGTACTTGAACCAATCCCCACCCCACCTTCACTATGAACAGCTGACAAAGTTTAATCAAACTATAATACGATGGTTTAATTACGAATTTAGTCAAACTGCAAATGCCGTTGCAAGTATGGACTTCCCCTGAGCTACAAACTGTTTAAGACCATTGAAGTGAAGTTAGCTCCTACCGCGGTCGCTCAACGTATACATACCTACACAAAGGTCCAACAACGACAAAAAAAAAAGGATCGACCGCGCCGATTTTTCCTTACCGATTTCAACCCTCCCTCCCCCCCTCACTAGAACGATTTCAAAGCGGACAAATCCAAAATCAAAGTAAGAGCCAAAGGCAGAAATGACAAATCCTGAATCCGACCTGTCCGCGTGCGCACGTAGAAGAGGCTCTGGAAGATGAGCGGTGCGAATCCGAGGCCCGACACGTCCCCGGCCGGTCCTCCTCCGCGGCGCTCCTCCTCCTCCTCCTCGTCCTGCCCGTCCTCCCAGGCCACCCGGCCGATCCCGTAGCAGATCGGCCCGCGCTCCGGCCTGTCGAGCTCGCTGTAGGTGACGCGCTTGAGCAGGCCCCTGTAGAACGTGGACAGGTGGTGCAGAGCGTCGGCGAGCTCGGGCCCCGACATGTCACCGAGCGACCGCGGTGCACGGGTTCGCGCGCGGGCGCGCGCACCGATTGGACACCACCGGCCCCCGGCGAGGATACGGTCCTGGGAGCCTCCTGTTACCCGAGGGGGGTGGGAGGGGCTGGCGTTGCTCACGGGGCCGGTACGCGGCTTTACGACACGGCGCTCGATCGCGGGATGAACGGCGCGTTAAAGCGGCGCGGCTCGACGGAGACTAGCGCCTCGTTCGCTCGCGCATTATTGCGCTGGGGCGCGCGGATCGGATGTGCTCGGGGCCGGCCGCCACGGCGAGCACCGATATCGCGAGGGGGACAACGCCGCCGAGACGCGCGAACCAGCTCTAGAGGTACGTATGTGTGCGTATTCGTATACGAAGAGGGGGGGGGCGGTGGAACGAAGCGGCGGGCTGAGGCAGCGGCTACGCCCGATATACCATTCGCGGGCACATCTCCAGGCGAACTGAGGAGTGAAGCGCGGGCTGTAATAGGACGTCGTCGTCGTCGCCCAATCCCTCCCACCCACTCCAAATCCGCGGGCTCTCTCCCTCTCTATATCGCTCTCTCTCTCTCTCTCTCTCTCTCTCTCTCTCTCTCTCTCTCTCTCTCTCTCTCTCTGTCTCACTCACTCTTTTGGCCCTCTCGGTATTTCCCCGGCGTCGGTTTTTTTCCAGCCTCGGCCGTGACGTTTTGGCGATATTATAAGCCGGGATATATATATATATATATATATATATATATATATATATCATCGTTGTCAGATGAAATGGTCGGTCGTCGTTTCCTACGAATTACCAGTACGTCAGAATTCATCGTCGATCGGTAGAGAAGCGGGTAATGCGGTCCAAGAGCGATCTGGACAAAAGTCACTTGAAAACTCATGAGAGAGAGAGAGAGAGAGAGAGAGAGAGCATTTTGTAATTTCTCCAAATTCAGCAAATTTCGTATGAAAGAATCGAAATATAAATTTAGAGAAGCACTGGATCGCAGCTGGCAGGAGCATAGTACGGCCAATATCGATAGTTCTTTATAAACGATCTTTAAAATATCTTACCGATCTCTGATCAGAACGATAGCTCAGATCTTATTTCATACGAATTGTGCAGTTACGCGGAATGACTTTTCCAATCAAATCATTTTCATAGGCATTGATTCCATATAAAATTAAGCGTCTATATTTACTAGCAGAGTCATGATAACATATAGCTATATATGTAGACCCTGTTCCCATTCTGTGTAATGGAGGAATTGTGAATGAAAACCTCAATTTCGGACGTTGAATCCGAGGAACGAGTAAAATGTTAAATTCAGGCTATTTCTACAAATTCGTGAATCCTTCGTCATTCTCAAACTGAATTCATTCGGATTTGCCGAATGTTGCCCACAGTCAGGCAATAATCACGCTCATGATCGCAAGCTCGGCCTTGGGCTTAGCAGCTAAGTTCGAATGAACTCGAGCAAATAATATTATCGCGAATACCTCAATAGCTGAAAGTAACTAATCTGAAATTAAAAGTTTTCCATTTTTAAGGAACGAGTGTTTGGGCGATTCTAAATGAAAATTTCCAGAAAGTTCTATAAGTACCGCGTCTAGACAGTAGCAGCACGTTGAGACTTAAAAATTTTCATAGTTCACTTAATGGCAATCTATAGTATCACCTCGCTCAATCCGGACCATTATATAATTTAATACGAATCAAATAATATCAAACGTGAATAAATGTACGCTTTATCTGGATATCCGCGAAAGGTCGGACAGCGTTTTACTAGCTATCTCGCTCCAATAACAATACACTGGATCAAGACGGTCGAATGCATAGAAAGGACACGTGATGTACCAATTAACGGCCATAGCAGTAATACAGAAAGTTTATCCTGAATCGTCGTTGGCATAATTGCTTCAGAAGTACTTCATCCAGTTGGATTCTTTTGAATTTTATATTTGAATTTTTAAAGGATATTATTTAACATAATGTCTTTTTCTCTAAACTATCATTTTTCTTCTTCTATAATTTGAATAGAATACGATACAGTATAATCACTAGGAATGAGAAACTAATTTCAAATCTAATATTTACGTAAATTGCAAATTTATAACGATATAATATTTTCGTATCGACAGTTTATGAAAAAGTTCAAGCTAGTCCTGTGACAGATAAGAATTCTGATTATTATCCAAAATTCGATAAAACTGGACGAATAACGCGATGTACATTAATAATTATTTTCCCCGATATACCGATAGGTGATGTAGCTATACGTTTGTTCAGACATCGGGAGAAAGATAAAAAAAAAAAAGCATAAAAAAGAAGTAAATAAATAAACTCTCCGCAAGCATCAGATACAGATACCTGGATCACTTCTACAGATAAAACATTATCAACATTTGGCTGAAGAATGATTAATAACCGGACTTGCAGCTAAAAGCGATCTGAATAGAGAACGGCGTCACGTCGTACCTGCGTCCTGGCTTCATTATGCGATATATATATATATATATATATATATATATATATATATATTGCCGCGAAAATACAAACAAACTCCTCTCTCGTCGGGGTGAGCGCGAGACGCGGAATTCAGCGTTTCAGCGCGTGAATATCGGGGCGGGCAAGCATGAAACGCTCGCGCGTGCAAAAGGGATCGCGGAGAGAGGAGGGCAGCGGGACGCCGCAAGAGGAGGAAATCTGGCGCAAGGCACGGCACGGACACCGACTAATAACCCAATGTGCGCGCATTCGCGTACGACTCGACTCGCGTCTCTCTCTCTCTCTCTCTCTGGACCGATGCCGTCCGCGCGACAGGAAATCGCGCTCGCTCTACACATATTAAGCGGCTCGGCCAAGTGAAACACCTAGAAAATGAGCGAAACTTGTGCGCGCGCGTGCTTTATGATTAATGGGCTAGCCCTCTATTCGGTTGTATGTATGTTTATATATATATATATATATATATATATATATATATATATATATATATATATATACAAACACGGTTTTTCATTGACTCTCGGCGCGCGATTCATTTTGCCGGGCCTCGCGGCCAGTCGGGTGTATTTCATCGAGGCCGAGGGTGTCGTTGTCGTTGCCGGTGTCTACTTGTCCGCTTTTTTTTTTAATACAAATAAGTCGGCCAGATGAATAATGCCTCGGCTTTTTTATTAAATCTTAATTGAAAAAATATAAACAGAACTGCCTGCCTTTTACTGCGAATGCAGGTAGAAAACGGCTGTGCAGAAATCATTGTATTTTCTACGAATGAGGTGAACATTCGTTCACCTCGGATGTGTGCAGAATATTCTTAATAATTGTATCAAATTTTACTTTAACAGTAGTAAAAATTCCCTTTTTTTCACGTATACACCGCACTTCCCTTCTCATTTGACAGTAGAAAAAAAATTTTAATATTTCCTAGACTGAAAATAAAATTTAATGCAAATGGAAAAAATTATTTAGTTCAGTAAAATTGAAGTCAAAAATATTTATTTCTAGTATTACCGTTGAATGAAATTAACTTGATGTAGTATTCAAGTAAAGGGAAGTTTTTGCATTTCAACTGAGTGTATTTGAAAGTCTTTTAATTGTTTAATTTAATTATTCATATTTAATTAGCTTTTTCGATTTGATAGTTCTTCATTGCAATAGAAATACCAATTTCTAAACAACGAAATTCTTAATTTTCTCAAGTGATTGAAATCTTCGTTTTAAAATTTCTAATTATAAAACGTAATTGTGCAATACATAATTCATCGCTTAACTATAAAAAAAATAATACAATAAAATAACGTTCAAAAAATTTGTGGATTGTTATTAAGTATTATTAATCAATGGACATTTCCCTGTATTGCAGTAATAATATGTGTACGGTACCGTAAGTTGGTATAATAAAGTTTAATTATAAATTAGAATTATTCGCTGTGTGCCCGATTAATCGAACGTCACATTACACCGACACATCTGCGCGAGATAAATAATCGGATGAAAAAAGCAGGATTGAAAAATTGCATATATTTCGCGTGCAATTAAAAGGAGAAAAAAATCTCATCCCGCTTTCTTTCGATAAATCATCGCGTGCGAGCGGAGCAGCGACACCGCTCGGACTCCAATTAGAGCTAAAATTAAATCTAATAAATGACGACCGCCCGATCGACCGCCCGCCCGCCCGCTCGCCTCGCGATTGGCTCGCATTCCGAATCCCTGGACAAAGTCCAATGAGGAGAGGAGGGGGGTGGGGGAGAGAGAAAAAACGTCGCCCGCGTGTTTTACGTCTGTCATAATCGCGCGGAGCATTCCGCTTAAGAGCGACCACTGAACGTTCCCGCTTTAACGTTGGGCGCAGCGTCGGGACGAACAAAAAAAACATATTTCTTTCGCCGACCGTCGTCGGCCATTGCGACAATTTTTAACCTCCTCCTCCTTGTCGGCGATTGACGTGAATTTGATTTAGCCGACGATGAGCTCTCGGTCGGTGTAACGGAGCTCGCGTTAATGGTACTTTTTTGAAATTGACGATTTTCTTCTCAGCGGCTCTTCTCAGAGGCTCAGCGACGTCGTCTCAAAATCCGAAGGGGCGATTTATCTGAATTCAGCGAGACATTCAGGTCTGTTTGTCTAGGCTTGTACAAGTTTATTGTTTACTTTTCTCTCTCTCTCTCTCTCTCTCTCTCTCTCTCTATCCAACTTCTTTGTTTACTTCCGCTTTCGAAATAACGCCGAGGTCCAATTTGCAACCTTCCGCGCTTATTTCAATTACTCCCTAGAGAATAACCTGCCATACATCATTGAGAATATGTTCTTAAATTGTAGAGAGTACGCGTTCGAAATTGAGAGCAAACTGTTAAAATTGAGTACATCCCCTATATATGACTTTGGCATGGTTCGTAAAAAATTCTTTTACTCGTTTGTCGTTTTATTTAGAAATATTTTAAGAAATAAATGACAATTTGAACAACATCAATCAATCGCCATTATTTCCCGCCACCGCCAATCAGAAGAAGTCAAAGATATATACAAAGTAAAAACATTACGTACAACGTTGCCAAATTTCCAGAGATTTAACCACGACTGACAAAGGATTCTTTACTCTCGGCTATTAAAAATTAACCGTCAAAGTTGGGCTTTTTACTCGGGATGTTATGGGCTCTACTTTCAATAATCGTATAAAGTAATTCTCAAAGTTCCTACCAGCGTAAATCTGTTAAATTAATTATTATTAAAATTAAAAAAAATTAAATATATTAAATAAAAATATTTATAATTAATCTTGCGTAGGTAATACGAAGGTATGAATCGCGCATAACCTGTATCTGATCGAAATCCCAACTAGCAATTATCAAAATAAATCAATAAATCAAAAAAACAATCAATAATCAAAATCAATCTATCGATGAACTTTTGTTTACAAGCATTAAGTGATATTTGAGTATATATGGACGAATCCCAATAAGAGTAAGATTTACTGTAGTACAAGTTTACTTTCGTTTAGCTTACTATGATTCAAAATTTCTTACATTATATCGTAATTGATCCAAATAGTTACCAATATATAGAAAGTTCAATGTAAATTTAGGTACCCATAAATTCGAAAATTCAATGAAAAACGTATGAATTTCCTTTTTTTTTGTGAAGTAGAGAATAAATATCGATTTACTACGTTATTATATCAGCGCTGAATTGACCTTTCTGAAAATCTAACTGAATTTAAATTTTAGACAAAGAACTAGAACCTTTGAATTGAAAAAATATGTTTCTTTAGGCAAAAAATAATTATAACACCGACAAGTAGTGTAGTTTCGTTCTACGTCAATTTTTTCTATATATCATGTTTAGCGTTCTCCAAAATTTGTTGTCATAAAAATCAATGAAGTAAGTATGTGCCATAGAAAACGAGGTTTAAGTAACAGCTTATACTGTATAATCTTTAATTTTTTGAGGCACAAAATACACGAACCATTGCCATTATTTCCAAACATGCTATGGCCGAAACCTTTCTTTAATATGAAACATTAAATCATAACTGCCAGTCTTGAAAACAAATGTAAACAAACCAAATTTAGCTCTGAACGTAAAATATTTTTAATGGTAGTCCTTCGAAAAGTAGCTAAATCCGATTCTGCAGAAAATGTATAACCTAATGTTTTTTGGAATACCGATTACAAATATTATAATTTTTGACGGGCATTGAATTTTCATGGCAGTATCCACAATCATCAAGAAAAATCGTGGTTTTGGACGTTATTTCAGAAAGTAAGAGTAATTTTCGAAAAATACTTGAAACAAAAGTTGGAGAACTCACTTTACGTTCTATATGCCTTTATGCTCAAAAACTGAAAATTTTTCAACAAAATGGAACGGAATAACAAGCATTTCCGGATGGTACTAAGCGAATTGCGCTAAATTGTCTTTATTCTTTATGATTTTTCTCGGAAAATATTAGTACTACAGCAAAAATGTATAGATCACAAAAATCTATTTGGGCAACATATATAACTTTTGTTGAAAACTCTTTTACAACTCAGGCATGTCGGGAAAGTTATTAAGGCATTTTTTTTTTTTGATCTATAATAATAAAAGATACAATATAGATCATTTTCTTAAAGCACGCTGAAACGATATTCAACCTTTTACATTTATTTTTAGGCTAAATCTTAATCTTATTCGAATTGACCCATATACAGGGGCGTTATTCTATGCACGGATGGCCCGTTAACTTCAGACCTGGGATTAAAAAAAAATCAATCACGATATACACCTGCACTAAAATATTGAGAAAAAGCAATTGCAAGCAGCTTCTGTTTGGGTCTTCGACGAAGTTTTTGTATTTTCACTGGATCCAAGCAGGATTTATCGGATACTAGTGCAAGAGAAAAATAGCCTGGACTCCGGATTTCAAGACGCCTCGTAAGCTAACGCCTTTTATCGGCGTTGCACCCTTTTCTATCACACGCTTGCGATCGCATCCGCCGCTCGCGACCCAATCGAAATTTGCCGAAGACTCTAAACGGTTATGCGGGTACTGGGTTTTCTTTTTTTATCATTCGCGCACAGCGTTACTTACTGAAGATTTAAAAAAATGCTAGATAAGCCAAATTAAGCCAGTGAATTGTCAAGTAGAACCTCCCATTGTATAGTGTACATAGTGTAATTATTTGGTCAGAATTGGGAGGTACAGTAGATCTTGACAAATCCAGATCTGGGTAAAATGATGATTGACGTCCTTGCGTATATAAAGTATACTGATGGATAGATTTGGTGGTCTGATACCGCAATTGACAAAAGAATTATTTGTGTTCTTAAAAAAGGCAGATGTCACTTTCATACTTGTAATACGCGCTATCTTTCGGATAAAAGGTAAATTACATAATTATATATAATAAATAATAAATTACATTGTTACATATATAATGTGATACAATAATAGTAAAAACAGTATACGAATGTCAATATTAAACATTTCATCCAAAAACAATCCGTGACAGTAACCCTCGATTAAACCCTCACAAATGGAGTTTCCAGCGAGTTGAGCCAGACGCTCGAATCGTCACCACGAATTCCAATCG
>JACCIC010000244.1:207500-250000 GCA_018907035.1 Sycobia sp. Sy_11
GAGCGCAGCTGTCGAGACCGTACGTCTTGCGCAAGAGTGTAGAGAACGCGCCGGAGAAGCGTTCGCCAGGGCAGGGGGGAAGGTCTAATTATTGCGATATACAATTTACCGCGATTCGCGATTTATCGACTCTTTTGCGTAATTGTCAGCGGGCCTGGTAGGGACATTTTCTTGTGCGGTTTTTTTTTCGCACTTTCGCACACATTCCAACAGCCGGAAATGTATTGAAATTTCATTGGAGATATAAAAGCTGTTTCAACAAGTATTATTATTAATTTCGAGCGAAATTTTATCGGTTTTAATAAAAAAGAATGGCATTGAAATAAATTTGAAATATCGAATACGCATTGTCACGATTGTATTTTTGAAAAAGAGAATATATGTAACGAGGAAGAAAAATGGAATTATTAAAAATTGCGGAATGATCAATTACGAACAGCAGAATGTTACGAGGCTTCTTTTTGATCTTTGCATATTTTTAGTGCGCCTGCGAGTTTTTAATTAATATGTTTCGGTCAATCATGAATACGCCACCCTTACTGCTATCATAGGATCCCGCACGTGAGATTGGAATGGGTCGTCCTGACGTTGTCATAACAATGAGGTTTTTTTTTTTTTTTTTAATAAATTCAGAATTAAAATAGACAAAACGAAGATTTCATTTAACGAAATATGTATTTTACAAATTAGATGTGTCCCACTCGTGATTTTGGTATAAGAGCACGAGTTTCAAATGCAAATGATGTTATATTTAATATATAGAAAATATTGCAAAAATCTGAGTAAATCGATCCGTAAAACTATGAATATGATAATATATAGAGGGTATTTTTTCAATTAGTAAACTTTAGTTAATTCCATTGGACTTTGATTAATTTTAATATTAACATTAATAGGAGTGAACCACATTGTACTTTTATCGACTACGTATTTACCCTACTCTAAAGGAACATTTAATATCTCATGTCTCCATTTTACAACAGGTCAAGCTGGAATTTCACACGATATTCCTTATCCTAATCGAAAATTATTTATCATACTCCTAATCCATTGTAATTCTTCGAATTACAAATCGTGATCTCGGAACCGCGTCTCGTTTTTGACGTCGCGCACCAGTGTCCCGATCCCCGGATTTACCCGAGCGAGCCCAGGAGGCGCACAAATCTTCGCGTCGGCGGGGCAAAGAGTCGCGGCGACGCAGCGTACGATGCATTACGTATATATATATATATATATATATATATATATATATATATATATATATATATGTGCGCTTCGGTCGCTCTCGCGAATCGAGGCGCGCGACATTTAATTTCAAGAGAGACATTTATTCAAAGGCCGTCCAAGTCGGTCCACCCACTCCTCTGGCATATCTCTCTCTCACTCTCTCTCTCTCTCTCTCTCTCCCTCATGCTCTTGATTTATAAATTTCGAAAAGCTCGACTCGCACTGAAAATAGTCTACGAGAGCGCCCCTACAGCGTCGTCGCCCCTTCGCCTCCCCGCGCGACTTTATACGTGGTATCCTCGCTTGTCGCGCGCGTGCACGCGCGCCACTGGACGCGAAGCGGCCCCGAGTCCGCGTTTCGAAACGGCCTTGCGCCGCGCGAGATTCTTTTAATTCGCTCCCTTCCCCGACCCCCGGCCTCCTCCCCAAGCCGTACGCGTTGCGTCGGGTCGATTAGGCCGCCGTAAAAAAGAAGGCCGCGAAAGCCACGAACCGCTTTTATTGCCAAAAACCATCCTTCTACACCCTGCCTATTAGTTATAAACTGTGTGTGCGCGCGTGCGTGTGTGGGCTTTGTGGTGTGTGTGTGTGTGTATGATTAGCTGTTGTGTGTACGATCTCGTGGATGTACGCGATTGATAATTATTCTTCAATGCTTTAGTATACGATCTAGTGATATACTCGAATCGATAAATAGATCTATGCTATAATATATATTATATATATATACATAGATTATACGTTGCCGATCAAGTTTTAAATTTAAAACACCGCCTCGCCGCGGCAATCGGAGCGGACGCGCGGCAAATCCAACGGCGACCGTCCGGGAAGCACAAGCCCGGATTTGCCTTTTCGCCGTATAGTAATAATAATAATACCAATAAAAGCCCCGCTCCGATTTCGGGTAAATCGGAGGACGGGGGGGGGGGCGCGCGTTTATTCCGGCCACGATAAACAGGGAGGCCATTGTCCGAGCGTCGCTCGACCGTTTCCAATGACGCGCGCTCCGACCGGCTCGCTTCTTCGTCGCTCGGCCAAACCGCCGCCAGACCGATATCGCTCGCTTTCGCTCGAGTCCCGCTGGGCGGACGGACGGCGCGAACAATCGAATCGCCCTGCGATTCTCGCCAGTCCTCCCCCCCCTCCCCCGCACCGGGCGTGAGCAGCACAGCGACTTATTTTTAATCGACGGCTCGCGACGAGATGCGCGACGGATAGTCTCGATTTAATTAAATCGACCCACGGGGGCTACAATAAATTACGGCTTCGGCGCGGCGAGGGGATCGCGGTCGTAGGGCGTAGGCTTCGCGAGGAGACGTTGTCGACCGCGCAGGTGGACGATCTCCTATATGGTTGGAGTGAAAAATGAGGGACAGTGGCGGATGTCTCGAGCGGCGAGTGCGCGCTATTTTCAGTTTCAGGGGGGAGGCAGAGTGCGAAGTGGGTTAATTAAAAATTGGATTAAATTTGAGAGCCTCGCTGTTTCGACGATATTATCCGATCTTTAGAAACATCGTTTTTTTTTTTTTTTGTTTTTCTCTTATTTTTTAAATTACAATCTTCGTAATTGAAAGGAGAATATTCATTATTTTACCATTTTCAAGAGCGTTATTTATCCGAACTTTTTTTTTTATTCATTAGAAATACTTCGTAGGTAATACTTCAAAAACAACCGGATTAGATTCGTTCAAAATACAGCATAGTCGTGAATAAAGAAGACCGAGTTATTCGTACGATACTAACGTTGACCGATAAAATCCGACAGACCGAATGCGTTTGACGGGCAACGATAATTAACGGCGTTCAACAATCGCCGAGCAAAAACGAACGACGCCCTCGCCGTCAAAATTCCCTTCGGCCGATCGCATCCGTGGCATTTCCAAGCCGCGGAATCGCGACAGCGACGACGACGGCGGCGCGACAGCGAAGGCGTCGTCGCGTCGCATCGACCACGCCGTATTGATAATAATACCCGCGGCCGCGAACGGACGGAGGGAGCGATGGAGAAGTGGGAGGGGTGTTGTCGTGTCCAGGGGGGAGGCGCGAGAGAGAGAGAGAGAGAGATCGAAGGGAAATCTCAGAGCGCGATGATTTCGCGGGAGTGGGGGAGGGCGGTGGCGAGCATAACGGGGAAGGGGGAGGAGGAGGAGGAGGAGGAGGAGGCGAAGGTCCGTTCGTTCGCGCCCTCCCCCGATCGTGACTTACTTGCAGAAAGGGAGACGGAGAGAGGAGGCAGAAAGAGAGCGAGGCGCACACGCACGGTCAGCAGGCCTGATGGGGCGACGCCGATGAGTCTTCGGACTGAACTGTGTCGCGCTGGAGGGTTCGCGGCGATATCCTGGCCCCCCGCGCGCGCGCGCGCGCGTGTACGATCGGCTATCTCTGTCACACACATACACACACACACACACACGCGCTCTCTCTCTCTCTCTCTCTCTCTCTCCTCTCTCTCTCTCTCTCTCTCTATCTCTCTTTCTCTCTCTCTCTACCTCTATAGTTAGAAGCACGCCTCCGCGGCCGCTGGGGCGACCAGCAGCCCTCCCCACCCACGCGCTAATCGAGATATTTTCGAGATTCAGAGGGGGGGGGGAAGAGGGAGGGAACTTCGTCGGCGGATGAGGGTGACGGGGCTCGCGGATGACGAAATATATATTAAGACGGGTAAATCGTCGTCGTCGTCGTCGTCGTCGTCGTCGTCTTGTAGTTGCGGAAGGTCTCGCGGCCACGTAGCGCCTTCGTCGCCGCCTTCAGAAGATTTCCTGACACGAGCGTCTGTATATTTTTTCTTTTTTGTTTTTCTTTTTTCGAAAATTTGGCGATTACCTCGGGGGAATTTTTACGACAGGCATTCTCGCATTATCTATAAATATATGTAATAAAGGACGCTCGTGCGCGCGATATCCAAGGCTTGTATTCGCACATGGTTTCATTTTTATCTGCACATGTATATTCCCGTGTTTACGCTGTTGGCGTGAAAATTATTGCTTTTTCATCGGGAAGTGGGGGGAGAGGGGGGGGGGAATGAAGAAATTGCTCTTACTCATTGGCAATGCTCGAGGAACGATCGGGCGGCGCGAATGATTTTTTTTTTGAATTCTAAATCGTTACATATAAATTTTAGTGAATTTTTAACTCTGTATTTGTAAACATTATGGAGAGACTTTGGATTAATTTTCTAGAATCATACATATATTTCTCAAGACGGGGTATAAAAATACATTTCAGGGTTAAAAATATCGATGTATTTTATAAGACGATTATATATCTCGATATATTTTAGATGAGCTAAAATTGCGTTTTTAGTACAATGATTAATAATACAAATAGCGATGTACGCGGAAGAAGATTTAAATGAAATTATACAATGTCAATTTGTTCAATACCATTCGCGTATTTTAATGCAAATAATGTAATATGATTTTTTTTTTTCTTTATCGCAAGCATTTTTTTTTACAGTTACGCACGGCAGTGTGACTTACTTTTCTCGTAATGATAGGAATAATTTTTCTTATGCAGTTAAAGGAAATGAAAAATCATCGCGTATGATTGATCGTTTTTTGTTAGCCAAACGTTGTACTATGCTGATTTTCTTATTACTTAATGCATTTGAAGAACCTAAGAACGAACGAAATAAATAAATCATCCAAACACTCACCGTGAAAGTGTAGAGACCATTGGGAACCGGTTGACCGCCGAACTTAATGCTCAATGTGTAGTCACCTTCGTCCTCAACCGTGTAGAAGACGTCGACGGTGCCGTCGGCATTGTCCTCGATGTCAATGTTAACATCCTCACTGGGAACAAATTAACAGATAGTGTAAAATTAAAAATTTTTGACTATAGAGCTCTAGTTTATATAAATTATAAAAATAGCATACTGTTTAAAGATCTCGTAACTAACGGATAAAATGTCGAAGAGAATACCGAAGCATTTGTGCCTGATGCAAAACAATTTTAACGTGGATAACTAAATTTTTAAAATGACGCAAAATCGAACGAACAGGATTACAAGGCCACTCTGTACACTTGGTGAAAGGTAACGATTGAGACATATGTTGGTTAAGGTTAAAATAATAACACTTGAATTGCAGCTTGACAAAATTTATTATTCATTCATTATCGCGGCCGTTGCGACGACTACCCCATCCTCCAAGCAATAAACCGTACGCTACGCATTAGTTTATCGCACTATAGCCAACGATACACGGTGCAGAGATCTGCTGCAACGCGCGCAGGAGTTGCCCGCTCGTTTTGCCACTGGTCCCGCACGGGCAACTTCTATTCTCGGATATTTTTCCAAATAGCGCAAATCGCTTTGGCGCCGAGGCACGAAACTTTGCGGATCGAGAGGACAAATGGCGAATACCGGATGAAACAACGAAGGCGCCCGATAAATCGGTCGTGACGACCGGCCGTAAATTTTAAACGGCTGGCCCGACTCGGCGGATCGCGTACGTATACGTAAGTTTCCAAAACTTCGTAAAATCAGCGGGATCGCTCTCGGTTTCGCGGAAATTTCGGGAAATAGCGTGGCGGTGGGCGGGGCGCAGGGGGAGGGGGGGGGATCGAGCTTTAAGACACCATACGCGCGTAAGCGCGTAAACACGGGTGGTCCGGTCGATTGCCGGGGCGATAAAATTTTAAAGCCGTTTTTCGCGAGAAATCGCGTATTTTCCGAACGGCGACCCTCGATCATTCGCGTATAACCGATACGTGCTCGCGCGTGCTTATATATATATATATATATATATATATATATATATATATATATACGCGGCGGTATATTGTACCGCTTTCGTTTTTGGCTTAGGTACAAAGCAAAATTCGGAGCGATCGAGCCGAAGCATGGCTAATAATCGTTCGTAAAGCCATTGATTATTTTCAAAATTCTCCCAATGATCCTACTAATTTTCCGAAAAGTCCAGCCTGTCGCCAATTGCGATGAGAAAAATAATAATAAAAAAGACGAATTCTCGTTTAAATTAGGTTGTTCTTTTAAGGGTATCATTAACTTTTCTACACGCATTAGAAGCAGAGCTCCGTCGGAGGCGCCTGCTGCGCGCAGGCACGTACGCCGTTGCCGTATATTGTTAACGCGCTGCCCGGGTGCGAACACGTCGGATCCGATTCGGATTAGCGGCGCGGCACGAAATAACACGACGGAGCGCTGAACCTACGATACGGACAGATAGAGAATAAGTCCGAAAATCAAGCACAAGAAAAAAGAGACTCGCGCGCGATTTATAATGATTCATAAAAATTCAAGTAAAAATGTATACTTCGTGCATTGGCGTGGCGCCTCTCTTAAGTCCAAGGCGGATTTTTATTAATTTCGTTTCGCGGGACGCACACTCGAGCGCGTACACACACATCTACACACACGCATATACGTAACATAGAAAAATGAAGAAAGGCATATTTCAAATATTTCATAGTTTAGAAAGTGGAGTCAATCTGCTGACAGGATTCGATGAACAAAGATAAAAATGAAATATTTTTATAAAAATTTTCAACTCTTTGGTTTTTATTAAGTAACGCAGTAATTCAAATTCTAAATTTATAAATAGGCAGATAAAGTCAATCCGCCGATTAATTAATCCGCGGAAGCTCAAAGAACAAAACAAAAAAATAGATCGGTAAATAAATCGAAGTCCTCCCTGAAAGAGGACGCATATTCATTTCTCGGTGAATATACGCGCGGGCGTCGACGCCCCTGCCCCCCCCCCTCCAAGCCGAGCGACAAATTGCCGACACCCGAATCCCATCGATCTCGCCGTCAGATTCTCCGCTGCAGTTTGGCATTAGAAGGATCGTCGCTGGGGTAGGGGGATGTGTGGGATATATGGGCAGCGGGCACGCTTGGAGGCGATTTACAGAAATGTGGCCCAATGCCACACCGCGGTGGATGCGTGCACAAGGGAAAGGCAGAGAGAGAGAGAGAGAGAGAGAGAGAGAGAGAGAGAGAGACCAGATGAAAATGACTCGCCGTCGGGGGCGCGGATTTGGCATCGCGGGCCTACCCACAATCCACACCAACGGCGCTCCTTACACTGTTGAGTATCTTATGCCGGAGAAATCGGAGACGCGGCGGCTGGGGCGCGGTAAATCACGATCAAAGCGTTGCGCTTTATGCACTATACATACATGTGTGTGTTGTGTGTGTGTGTGTGTGTGTGTGTGTGTACGCGAGCGCGCGCACACCTTTTCCCCGTTCGATTGACTTTACGTCGTTAACCTGCGCGCGCGTATAGAATTACGAGACTTTCCAAACAGCGCGGATACTCGGACGCGAGGGCCGACTCGGTGGGGATTTCGGCTAATGGGAAAGCCGCGCGCGAGAATCGTTTGCTTCATTTATACACAAATACGCATACATACATACATATATATATATATATATATATATATATATATATATATATATATATATAGTAGCCGATGCGACCGCGCTTATTGCTCTATTTGCCGCGATATTATACCGGACGCGCTCTTGTAACGGACGAGATGCGCGACTAATTCGCCCCCCCCCAGCCCTCGTTGCCCGCGCGTTCCCCGAGAAATCGTATACCGCGGTAACGTTTCGTAAATCACTTAACTATTATTCGTCCCTCGTGGCTCGTAAACTACTCTTCGGGGAAGGGGGGGGCGGAGGGCGGTCGCTCGTTTCGCGTTCTTCCACCCGCGCCGGCACGGCCACCTGTTATTACTCGGCGCGGAGAGGCACTTCGCGCCTTCTCGGATAATAGAGATGCTTGAATTTGATTGGGCATCGATCATCGTACGCGGCCGTCTGTAATTCAGTCTCGCTCGGTAAATTATTTTAAGCGTCCGGTAAGGTAAGAATTCGCAAAACCGTGGACATTTAGTGAGGCGGGGAGGGGGGATAATGTTGAAAGAAGAAAAACGTTCTTGGGAAAACGCGAAATCTCAATTCCATTGAGAGGAATTTCTTCTAGATCGGAAGAAATCCATTTGTGTTCGTGTTACTTTTTTCTTATCAGATGCTCCTTACGTATTCCAAAAGAATGAGAAAATCTATTGAAACTAGCTGTTGTAAACAATAAATCAAGACAAATTGTTAAAAATACCTATATGAACCATTGCCATCGTCAATCTATCCAGCAAAATCTGAAAATTAATAAAAAGCTTTCCAAAACGCACATCATATTAAAAGGTTTTTTTTATTCGTGAATTCATTGACCAAATGAAATGTTTCTTGCCGAAACGAATTCATGTTACAAAGATCGAATCTCGGTAGACAGTTTTTCCGATCATAGAGTTTGCCTTGGCATCAATTTTTCGTCCAGAATTTTATTTTAATGCAAAAAATAGACCAACCAACCAAGATATATGTGTATAAGTTTTGCTTGAATTTTATATCAGAAATCTGTAAAGAAATCTCAAAAACTATAATATTTATGGAGATTCAATAATCATCGCGATTAAATTGTTCTTGGTGTCAATTTTTCCTGTCATAGCACTATTGCTCAAAATTTCAACCTAAGTGGATTCTCGAGCAATCGTTGAAGAATTCGATAATTCTGTTTGTACGCTCTGAACACTGATTAAAGCTTCCAATACTCCAATACTTTAATTAATAATGGGATGAAATGGGACAATGATTTTTTGTAAATAAAAATAATCAATGAAAGAATAGAGCAGTTTCTGAAACTTACACACCAAATATACTAATGCATTATAATTACTTGATAAATAAGAAAGAATTGAAAATAACATCTATTCGGTTGTTATTTTATTGACTGGTACATTTGATGTTTTTATATTGAATTCCCATTTTTAGATTTGAAAATAGAAATAAATTAGCAAATCATTGAAATTTCACTCAACTTAATACATTGTACGTCAAAGATTCCATGAATTTACATAAATATATGATTAGTCCATTAGTAGCCCCCTCTTATTGAAGCATTAAATTCTCATGTCGAAATTTGTTTGCGCACTATTATTACATAAACGATACACTTTCATTTACATACAAGTATACACCTATAATCCTACATACTCCAAGTTATAAAAGAATTTTAAGATAAATCTTCAAAGTTCTGTATCTGATTCAACGATGAACGAAACATTCTATAATCATCGGAAATCGTACATTACGTCGAGCGCGCTCATTCTTAAAGTGCTTCAGTCGTCGTTCGTTAGATGTTCCGCATTCCCAAATCACCTTCTGACTTAGGCTTAATTAAATTTACCAAATTATGACTCGATACTTGCAACTATTTTCATCGAAGAAGCAGCTCGAACATCTGCAACGTCCACGGGCTCTTTTTGATAGGAACGGGGTGCGGCGATTAAGTAACGTGACTGGCGCCGCTACTGGCGAAGTACGCGCATGCGCCAAAGGTTAACGAATATCAGATGTTTAGCCCGAAGCCTATTCTTTCGAATGCCATAACTTCAGTGTCTGTAGACAATTCAGTCTAGCTTTGGCCATCGCTTGTGTAGGGGCTGTTTTTTTTGTGTTGTCGAAAAAATGATCCATGTAACAATGGAGCGAAGGATTCTTTTGGAATTTCATTTGGATGTTGCCAAAATCACAATGGAAACTTATAATTTCTTGAAAAAAGCGTATAGCAATGAAAACAAATATAGTGTGCGGAAAATTCTACATAAAACAGACCTGAATTGTGGAAGGACGAGTCATGACTTATGAATGAAAACATGGCACATTCCGCGCCGTCCGTCAAGAGGTCTCTAGCGTAAGTCCAACATCCTAGTGTCAGCCCACCCGCCTTATTCGCCGGATCTTGCACCGCGCGACTTCTATCTCTTTCCCAAGGTGAAATCTCAATTAAAATGAAGCGAAATTTGAGTCCGTTGATGTTACGAAAGAAAGAGCGGGTTCCTAAACGAGGGTGTCCAAAGGAACTCGGCGGGAAAAAAGCTTCAAGCACTTTTTCGAACAGCGGAAGATTCCCATAGAGCCATGTAGGAATACACGGGGGTTATATATTGATGGTGATAAAAATAAATATATATAATATCAAAATAATATTATTTGTACCAACGACAGCTTGCAGTTGTCGAATCACGCTATAAAATCCCCTATACTTATTTAATTTTTTATACGAATAATTATGCATGTATACGATATTCGATTATGGTATTCTGACTATAATCGTGGAGAATTATGTTTATGGCCAAATTCTTTTCACTTGTCATCGCGAAAGAATCGGAAGAATTAGTTACGAAATTCTTTGATATATATATATATATATATATATATATATATATATATATATATATATATACATATGTTCCCGCGCGCGCTAAGCCCCGATTCGATAAGCGCCAAGCCAGAGGGCAGGGCTGCCAGCGCTTTATATAAAATACCTTTAAGCTCTCGCGGCTAATTGCCGCCCGTCGAAATGTCTATTAATGTCACGGTAGAGCGGCCACGACACGATGTACTACAATGAGCGAAAACGTGTGTATGTGCTTGTGTTTCTTTAGAATCTAAATATATATATATATATATACATATATATATATATATATATATATATATATATGTGTGTGTGTGTGTGTGTGTGTGTATGTGTTTATATATAGTGTATCATGCGCGATGCGCCTTCCGTGCCTTTAATAATATTAAATCTCTCCGCCTCCCCCCTCCCTCGCTCCGACCCCGACGAACGGGCGCGAAGACGTCGCCGTTTGCCAGATTCTCGTTTCGTTTTTGCGAGCCGCGGGGTGCCGCAGCTGTAACTCGACGCTTCGCTAAAATCCGAGTGACCAGATCGTGTGGGCGAAATACCTTACTGAAGCGCGGTATATAAATGGCTTCTTGATGATTGTGCAATTTTGACAAACAAAAAACAAATCAACAACAATAATAATAATAATAATAATAATAATAAATAAATAAGTAAATAACCTTGTATATCTAAGGTGTTGAAATGATTTCATCATGCGGATGCGTCAAATAATAACTACAGAATTTGCGTTCGATTTGGTTATGCATTGGTATAATGCTTAATGAATATTTTTGACAAAATTTTTACAGTAAGAAAAGTTATTAAAGTATTAAAGGAATCTAAATATCTTTATAGTATTTCTACGTTAATACAAGAAATACATTGGAGCAAAATTTTGTAATTACATCGACGCTGTAAATAACCGTTTTATACATCAATTAAGGGCACATGATACATTTGAATTACAAAATGAAAGAAAAAGGCAGAATATAAAATACGTTATTTATCAATCTTATCTTTTCTACAATAAGTAAACACTATTATCTATAATTTGAAGGGTGTAAGATCTTTTCAAATGCCCATAATAGGAATAATGTATATATAGGATGTACGGATCGAGCGTACAAAATCTGAATGAAACCGATGAACCAAATAAGCTCGATGTTTTTTGTTAAATACATTTCTTATGGTATGAAGAGAAGAAAGCAAATTGAACTTTAGAAATAGTTTTGCAAATATATTACTGATGTTTTACTCAAACACTGATGAATTTTCATACATTTATATTTTTAATCTTTTTTTCTATTTGCTTAAATATAATTCTCTATCTCTCTCTCTCTCTCTCTCTCCTCTTAATACCTGAATAAATATATGTTGAACAACATCATATTCATATTTGAGCTCATTCGATCCATTGGTTTTATGTGACTCCTCAAGCCCGTGAAATTGGAATTTCTGCGTACCTTCCATTGTAGCATGAAAGCACGTGGATTAAAACTTTGAAATCCTCTAATTATACATAATACCGTCTCCGTATTGTAGATAAGATAAGTTTTACATTATAAAAATAATAAAATATTTCAAATGCTGAAAAACTTGACGTGTCCCCTTAATTCGTCAATTCATTTTTTAATTGCAACACTTCTAGTTAACTTTTGACAAAAAAACTTTAACGTAACTCAGAATAAATGGATTTCTCAAAAAAACTATTTTTTTTTACTCATTTTATAAAGGTACAGTCAAATAAGGGCGCTTAAACATCAGTATGAATATTCTTCATAACGAAAAAAATTAAACAACAAAGTTTATCGTTAGATGCTGATTTAAGAAAAGATAGAACTGCGATATGTATAATGTAGATTTTAATTCACATTCGAAATATATCTTCAACTGTTAAACGAATTATATCAAACATCTTAATTAGACGTGTAGCATCTTCTCACGCGATACTCTATATATTTAATTAACTGGACTGCACGTTTAGCGCGCGTCATACAATAATTGCGCTCAAAAGTTCATCCTTTACTTAGTATTTTCATTTATTGATTTACACGTCGTATCCAAAAAGCCACTCTCAAAACAATTCAAGTAATATTATTAAAAAAAAATTTCTTTAACGAATTCTACACATGAAGAAAAATTGTCTGTTTAGAACTACCAATAGCGATCAGTAATGTGCTTGCAAATTGTAAAGAAACGAAAAAAATGATCATAGCTAGTAATAAAGTTTAAAATGTCATTGGTAAATTTCAAAATGATTTATATAACTGACAATTTTTTAGATTTTTTAAAATTTGAGATCAAATTACTAGGTACTATTGTAATCTTTAACAGAAAAATTTTTTCAGTACAACGATAGTTTAATATACTACTAATATATATATATATATATATATATATATATATATATATATATAAATGTTTTAAGTTTCATTGCTGAAAGCAAGTATGTTTCGATTACTGCATTAATAATCGCAATTAAACTAATCTTTTAAAACTGACTCGTCAATTACTTCAAAAAAGTTAATAAATCTTTCATTATATTATATATTTTCCCTGAATGACCGTTTACTTTCCTTAAAATAAGTAGCTTTTCTCTTCAACTTTGATGTATATATATAATATATATCAAAAAATCTATCATGATAAAACACTAGAGATATATACATGCATACACGTATCACCGCACTTACCTTCCGGAGGT
Source organism: Sycobia sp. Sy_11 (assembly GCA_018907035.1). Classification (NCBI taxonomy): domain Eukaryota; kingdom Metazoa; phylum Arthropoda; class Insecta; order Hymenoptera; family Epichrysomallidae; genus Sycobia; species Sycobia sp. Sy_11. The sequence goes on from JACCIC010000244.1 coordinate 220,653, forward strand.
AGAGCGAATGCGGCAGGTGACAGCGCCGCGTCCCGCCTTCTCCGTGTCGACGGTAATGCAGTACTCTTCGCCCTGCGCAAGCTTGCGCTGTATGCCCTCCTTGATCTTGCACGCGTCGGCCTTACCGGTGGACACGCTCTGGACGTTCACCGGGCTGCCGGGCACCTCCTTGCCGCCGTACTTAACGTTGACTTTGTACCGACCGCAGTCGTCCGGCAGATAGGTGGCCTTGTACTTGCCGTCGTTCTGCTTCTGGATCTGGACCTTGCGGGGCATCTGGTCGGGGCCCTGCGCGCAGACGGGACGGTGGTAAAGTTAATCGCGTTGCCGACGATCGCCGTTGGATTTTGATGGATTTAATATTTAAATTTTTACGCGTTGTACGAAGATTTTAAAATACCATTCTTCTGATACGTGTTCAAATTTCGATAGGTAGATGAGAAAAATTTAAACTAAAAAAAAAACGTACTTTTTATACGTAATTATTATTTCAGTTTGATTGTTTTTAAATCAGAAACATTAAAATTTAACGATGATAAAAACTGGATAATATGTATAAAAAGTACATCGATCATGATTTATTGATATATACGATTTGATTGTGCGCCTATTGAGTTTATTTATTTAAGTATCGCGGAATTAAAAAAAATGGTCAAATAGTCTAGCCTCAATAAAATTGGCCATTGTTCATTAAAAAGTGTATTTAATAAAACTTTTGTTTTTATTAAATGCAAATAAGTTATAATACGATTCGAATGATAGTCCGTTATGTAAATAAGAATAAATTTAATCTATTGAGATCGATAGCGAAATTATTTTTATTAAAACTTCGATTTTTCGAACCTGAAACGATACGTCTAGGAGAAAAAATCAAAAAACAAAAAAAAACAATAGATATTGCATGAATTACGATATGGATTCATGAGTCAAGTTTCTTAACTTTGGATCACAGATTTTAGTGAAACTCAATCGCATCGAATCGTATTGTCTGCATAAACGATGCTTTCTTAATTTATAGTGAATCCCAACCGTCAAATCTTCTTTAATCAATCATTTATGACGTTTATATTACACGCAATGCAGTTACATTTACATATATCAAAAAACAAAATCAATAAACAACAAGAATGATGTACATAAATTAATTAAGAACGACATACATATAGGTAGCTGTGAGCTTTGGCGAATTATTAAATAAATATATACTATTAATACAAATTTCACAACTCAGTTAAAATTACATTTCTATTTATTATTATAAACAATTTCGTTTATTTAATGTATGTACGTGAACCAAATATATGTAGACATTCTACAGTGATGCATATAGTAAGATTCTTAATACCAAACGTAATATGTTAAATATAATAGGATTCACGATATTTTAAACAGTAGAATTATCTCTATTTAAATAATCCTACTTATGTGTCATATGAATACATCAGATATACACATTTCGTTCATATCTGTGATTGAAAGTTGCGACACGTGATAACCCGTTTCAGATCCAAAAACGATTCTGGCTTTTACAGCGAAAATAATCCATTCCCCAATCCCGCCGATCGATTCGATCGATTATACATGAAAAAGCAAGAATCAATCCATTTCACCGTGCAACGACGGAACCTCGCGCACTTACCAATACTTGGACGTCCAGCTCGCCGACGCCCGCCTTGCTCGTGTCGATGGTGAAGTCGGCGGGGAACGAGGCCGTGGTGGCGGGCGACACGCCCGGGCCCGAGATAACGACCTTGTTCGGGTCGCAGCCGCCCGGCTCGACCTTCACCTTGAACGGGCTCGCCTGCACGGGCTTGCCGCCGTAGTTTACGTCCACCTGGACGGTGCTGCCGGCGCCCGAGGGCATGTAGGTCACCTCGTGAATGCCGTCCCGTATCCTCTTGATCTCGGGCTTGCCGACGCTGCCGCGGTCGGTCTTCACCTTTACGTCGAGCACGGCGTTGGAGACCTTGGTGGAGTCGACGGTGAAGGTGGCGGGCTGGCCCTCGCGGACCATCTGCGGCTGGAGACCGGGGCCGTAGGCTATGGCCGTGGGCTGGGACTGTTTCTGTTTTTTTTTTTTTTTTTTTTTTTTAAATGACAGGTTGATTAGAAAACGTAAAGAATTTACGAGGGGATCCAGGAGTCTTTTAACTTTTGGATGGTAGAAAAACTAATTTTCTCTTTTTACGGCACACACTCGTAACTGTTTTTTCGCGAGATATTAACTTGAAATCATAAGAAATTACCGGAACTCCTCGATTTTGATATTTTCCAAAAAAAAACAAAAATTTCTTTACCTATGAAATCAATACAAATTAGCGGTAAAATTTTTTATTAAAACAATGAATAAAAATTACTTTTTAAAGTAAAAATATTCAATGTGAGTGTTTAAAATAAAAATTCTATTTCATGACAGCAATATTGTTATTTTAGATTCAATAAGAAGAATGTTCCTTTTTTTTCATAGAAATTTTTAATTTTGTCAGTCTACCATGTTAGAATAATCTTAAAAGCATTTGAATAATGCTTTATGATATCCTATCAAAAATTCTATGAATTTTTAACTATTTCGCCATCATAATTTAAATGTTTCAAGGAAAACTTTTATCTTTTCGAGAGGTCCGTAGAGAACTCGCACTTTACACTTACATCGTTCTTTAACAAATAACGACAGTTCTAAAAATTTAATGGCATTCATTCGGGTATTATGAAAACTGACGTAGCAAGTGTTAAACTTTTGTTAAATGCAGAGCTTATTTTAGATATGAACTATTAAGTTTTCTATATTTTGTAATAAAATTAGTTTCATATAATTTCTTAGTAATGTATGAATATTGAATCTTTCTTGGAAACTTTTTGATTCCACTTTATAGAATCTTATAGTAAGTTAAAAAAATTTATAATAAAAGTAATGAAAAAAATTAGCTAGTTTTTTTGGTAACATTGATGAAAAACTGATGTGCCATTTGAAATTTAGGCGCGATACATAAATTTAATTCATAAAATAAATACGTTAACGATTTTCATATAACTAATGATTTTATAAAAGAAATTCTTCCACCACGAAAAAATCTCCCACCTGCTAAGCCAGTGCCAATAAAATAAGCGGCATCCTAAAAGTTAAAATTTCCCTGGATTTGATCATATCAATCCGTAGAATTCGTCGAGATTTATCCCAGATAAGATCTCGAAGAGGAATCTCGGAAAATCCAACTGGATCCGGACAGGAATCTTGTCCGTCGCAAATAATCGATCATCCGCGCGCAAGCCGAGCAATAATTATTACCTCCTCAACGGCCTCAACCCTGAATGGCGAGCCGGGAATATGCTTGTCGGCGAACTTGATGCTGATGTCGTAGTCGCCGGGCTCGGTCGGCAGGTACTCGACGCTGCAGGAGCCGTCGCAATTGTCCTTGCAGGACACAACGGCCTCGCTGGGGCCCTCGATCGCCAGGCCGAGACCGCCCGTACCGGCGTCTGAAAATTTCAATTCGCCGATTGTTAAAATACAGAGTGCAATTCATACAAGGTGTGAATTTTTTGGGAGGAACGTAATCGAGAGGAGATAATTCGTAATTTATTCGTAATTTGTATCAAACTAATAAAATGTTTATGAAATTATCGAACTTAAATAATTACACTAAAATGAATGAATTAATTCACATTTAACAAGCAACTGATTAATTTATAAATTGTGCCGAATATGTTGAATGATTATTTTTAATAAGTGATTAAATCAATTTAAAAAAATTACTTCAGAACACTCTTCTCGAAGCCGACGCCGAATTCATCGTATTAACCGAATCAATTGAATTCTAACAATTCAATATCATAGTTAGACATTCTATCCTTAAGCAAATCCTTGCGTTAAATTTCACTTCGATACCAGAATAATTATGCAATGCAATACGATAACAATTATGCAAAATAGTCTGAAATTTTTGTATGTTAATCAGTTATTTTTACGCATTTTGTGAATTATTTCATAATTTCTAGGGCGATTTCCTTAATTCTGAGAATATAAATCACACGTGTTTTTTTTTCAAAAATTGTTCCGTTGTGCAAATTATCGAAAATTAAAATTTTATCCAAATCGATCCAATAGATGCCCAAAATTCCCGTTGGACAAGCATTAAATTTTTCTCGCTATCCTTTTATTTGGATTACATTGTAAAAATTACATCCTCGACCAGATCCAGCGAATAATTTTCCCCGTCTCTGCAAAAGAAAAAAAACAAAGGAAGCATAAATACACGTATACTACATATACCTCTGGTCTCGACGGTGAATTTGTTGGGCTTGTTCACGATGCCCTTCTGCAGCCCGGGCCCGTAAGCGCGACACTTGCCCGAGTCGCTGTTGCGGCTGACGTTGACCTTGAACGGCGAGCCCGGCACCGGGATGTTGTCGTAGAGGACGTCGATGCTGTGCTTGCCCTCCTCGAACGGCGAGTAACTCACGCGATACGTGCCGTCGGCCTGGGGCGTTATCACCTTCTCCGTCACGCCGCCGCTCGGATTGTTGATCGAGCAGGCGACTTTCTCGGTCTCGCCCTTGGGCTTGGCGACGGCGCGGGTGTCGATCGTGAACTCGGTCGGCTGATAAAGATTCAGGCCTGAAACATTGGGATTGATTTTTTTTTTCCTATTTGTTGTTGTTGTTGTTGTTGTTTTTTTTTTTTTTTTTTTTTTTTTGACAAGTTCGTTGTTTTCTCTCCTCGTCGTTCGGTGGGGCAAGGAAGAACGGGCAAGGCAGCGTAAAATTAGAGAAAGAAAACATCGATATCGCATGTACATACATTCGCATGAGCGCGGTAAAATAAATAAATTCAAATAAATCGGTTTGACAAATTTTTTTGACGAGAATGCAGGATGAAGGGTCTGTGTGGCAAGCGTGTCAAGCATCGCATACAAACGGATTGTGCATGGTTTACAGGGGATTTTGGAGATTTTTTGCTTCTTTAAATCATTCATGTGTTCATACGCATTCATAGGGATTAAAAATATTGTTGTTTATTTAATTTTTTTTTTTTTTGCATTAAAAATCTGTTAACACACACAATGGTAATGGATTCGTTATAAAACTCGGTAAGTCGCATGCTTAAGCCAAAGAAACTTAAACTAAAACACATCGCTAACAAACACAACAAACAGCGAGATATAAAGCTTTCGCATGTACATAGTATCCGGATTTATCAATCTTCTCAATTTCGAAACACACACACACATATATATATATATATATATATATATATATATATATATATATATGTTGTTATCCTTATTTTCTCCTCGGTCATGCGGTGAGAATTAGTCGACTGCGATGCAGGATGGCGGCTAGGAGCAAGTAAATGAATATAAAAATAAAACTAAAAAAAAAAAGAAGAACAAAAAGAAGAAATAAAAAATGCGAAGTCTCCTCTTGTAAGTGTGCGGTACAAGGTATACACGTGTAATAATACAATCCTACACCCCCGCTCCCTCGCTCATATCGCAATACACAGAAGTCAGTAACGAAAGAGAAAAAAAAAATCAATACAAATACGTCATGTGGCCACTATATATCTATATCTATATATATGTATAAAAAGAGAAAAGAAACAGAAGAAACAGAAGAAAAAGAAGCGCGACTCCAGGACGATGACACCGGAGCCGCGCGTCGTCATTCCCATATTATTATTATTATTATTATTATGATTATTATACAGAGGAGCGCTTATAACGCATTCACGTGCAACTGCTGACCGTGTGGCTGTACGCCGCTGCCCGTCACCCTGATCTTGCCGATATCGTAATCCTGCGGCCCGTCGACGATGATCGCCTGAAACGGCGAGCCCGGCACGTGCTCCTCGTTGAAGGTGATGTTGACGGTGTAGTCGCCGGCCTCGGTCGGCAGATAAGCCACCGAGCAGGTGCCGTCCCCGTTGTCCCGGCAATTGATCGCGGCCTCGCAGGGCCCCTCGACGGTGACGCCCAGGCCGCCCTGGCCGGCGCCCCGCGTGTCTATCACGAATTCGGCGGGCCGCCCGGCGAGGCCCGCGCACAGGCCCGGCCCGCGCACCCGCACGCGACCGGGCTGGCCGTCCGGCACGCAGGCGAGCCGATAGGGATAGTCGGGCACGGGCTCGCCGTCGAAGCTGACGCCGAGGAGGTGATCGCCGAGCTCGCCGAGGCTGAAGTTGACGAGGTAGCCCTCGTGGGTGGGCAGGGCCTGGGCCTTGGAGCGGCAGCCCGAGGGCGCGGTTATCGCCACCTGTATGCCCGCGGGGCTGCCTGCCTCCTGCGTCAGCACGCGAAACTGCTGGAGACTGTTAAGCGGCACGGCTGCCAGGGCCGAGGGTTGTTTGGTTTTTGCTTTTCTTTTTTTTGTTTTTGTTTTTTTTTTTTTTTTTTTTTTTGTTTAATCAGATTCTAGACTGTGTATCGCTTTATCATAGGGCTCGTCCGTCGTAGACGCGATGGCGCGCTTATATTTGCACATAAATATGTATATATATATATATATATATATATATATATATATATATATATATATACATAATATACATATGTGTGGCTGTGGGTGCGTGGATGCGTGCGCGATGTACTTTCGTTCGCGAATTTTTTGTAACGATGGCAAGGCTTGTGTATTCATACGGGAAATCTTCTGTCGCAGTGTTAAACGAAAGCAGAAGAGCGACTCCGTTAAATATGTATTATACATGAATACGTAACTTTAATTTAGAAATGCTGCTGAAGCCTCTGCAGATGTCATTGCAGCAGAAGCGAAACCTGGCAGCTTTTGCGTATATAAGTGAGCTTAAGCAGGTTATTGACAATAATTAATTAATTAATTATTACAAGAAGAAGAAAAAATTGCTTCTTTCTATTCTTATTATTATTATTATTATTATTATTATTATTATTATTATTATTATCATTATTATTATTTTCTGTAATCGAAAACAAGTTAATGCACCAGTTCAGCCATATTTCTTATTCTCAAAAGTGTCTAACTGCCTCTCTCTCTCATTTCTCAGTCTCTCTCTCACCCCCTCCCTCTCTCTCTCTCTCTCTCTCTCTCTCTCTCTCTCTCTCTTTTACTTTAGAAATTAATGGGATAAGAATTTACAGTTCGGGGCTCGACGACTGTTTCGCACCAAGTACGCATTACATATTGTTTCTAGAAAATTTCTCGGACAGCGTGTAAATTTAGAAGAGCTCGTCTCCTTCGTTTTGCGACTAAAAATAAATTTTCGTGCCTGTAACAAAATTCCAGAGGATTTCTGCGCGTGCTTACACTGTATATGTGCGCGGCATACGTGTGTATACGAGTTTATGATCACAAGAAAGTTATATTTACATTTGAGATACACAGGCGCGATACATTCCTCGAGCCCGCCGGATTCTTGACAAATTTGTGTCTTTGGGAAAATATGCATATATATATATATATATATATATATATATATATATATATATATTTGTATAAGAATACACAGCGTTATACAGTCTGATATCTAGGTGAGGAAATAACCTCGAAAACGAAACTTGATTGTTGGGTAGAAAATACCGCTTTCCGACTCGATTATCATTATATTGTTCTGCTTGGATTTCGATTTAGCAATTTATCGAGTAACTTTTTCCGAATCATCTTGAATTTTCTCTATTTTGCATCGTATCGGTTGTAATTCCCTAAGCTTCGGTCGTTTTATGAATGATCTAACGTTTTAATACAGAAATCTCGCAGTCAATGTTCATTCAACATAAATTTATTGATCTATTTGAATATTATACAGGCGCTGTTTAACCTTTTACAAAAACAATTAAAAATTTATAAAAAAAATATATATATATAAATATACAAAATATAACAAAAATAATAACACATGTAAAAGTAAAAAAATACACAATAAATACCAGAGAACGCGCGTACGTATTAGATATGTATAGATAAATAATTTAAAACGCAAGAGACAAAAAAAAAAAAAACAATTACAATAGAGCGGCGTGTACATCGTCGATTTATACAGCTGATCGCATACAAATAAATGTTCACACAAAATGATATCTCCAGCATAAGATATAAGGCCAGCACTGGCTACCCATTGGCTTCAAGGACCGTTTCCAACGCAATTTTCTCACCCAGTCGCAGAGTAGCTTACACCAATGCATTAACGGAACGCAACAAAAAGTAGTCGTATGAAACTTACTCGGGGACAGGCCCTCGACCTTGACCTTAGAAACGTCGACGTGCGGCTGCACGTTGACCTTGTACGGGCACTGGGGCACCTTGAGACCGCCGTAATTCAGATTTACCGTGTACGTGCCCGGATCGGGGGCGACGTAGTCGACCGTGTACGTGCCGTCCTCGTTGTCGGTGAGGGAGACTGGCAGGTCGTGGCCGTCGGGCGTCTTCATGTCGACGGCGAGCTCGCCGGGCCCGGCCTCGCGGCAGTTCACGTTGAAGTGCGTGGGCGTGTTGGTCTTCACGTTCTTATCGAGTCCCGGGCCGAAGGCCTGGACCAGCGCGGGGTTCAGGGGAGCCTCCACCTTGACTCGGTAGGGCGACTTTTTCGTGGCCACGCCGCCGTAATTCACCTGGGGATGACGAACGAGGGTTTGCGTTATCGTAAACGTTATGGTAGGTAAAATAAAAAAAAAAAGTATGACCATCAATAATGCAAAGAGCGACAGTCGTGCATATAAACGAATTAGAAGCAAGGAAAATTATGCGCGGCGCAAACGCCATACCATGACAAAATGTTGAGAGCCGGACGTTGGCTTGTAGTGTGCTTGTATCGTCCCGTCGCGCTTGTCCTCGAGCTTGATCGGTACGTCCCTGCCGAAGGCATCCTGAATAGCCACTTCCAATGGGGCCTGGCCGGCTTTTCTAACGTCTACCGTAAAGTTCGTGGGCTTGTCGCTGACGACGCCCTCTGGCTGTATTCCAGGTCCGTGTACTTCGACCTGCAAAATTGGAAATATTCTGTTATCGGTCTGCTGATACGAAAACGGCATTTTATATTAAGCCATTAGCGAAAAACTTATTTTTAATTTATGTTTAATTATATGGGCGCTTGAGAGTAACGCTTTAACCAACTTAGATTCCGAATGGTATACAATTTCAATATCAAATTTTCATGAACGAATATTCCAAATCCGATCTCAAATTTTAGCACAAAAGATTTCAATGCAGATTTATAATGGAGTCTATTCCAACTCCGATTAAATAAAAATTACACTGTATCAGATTCAGTGGAAATATCTCAGTATCAATTTTTAAGAGCAAAAATTCCAACTCATATTTATAAGGAAGCAATCCAAACTCCAATTTTTAAAGAAAAAGTTTCGATTTCAGATTTGTAATGGACACAACCCCAACGTCATTTTTTTATGGGAAACATTCCGATTCCGATATTGAATGCAGACGATTCGGTCTCGAATTTTGAACCGAAAAAATTATTATTAACGTAGGCATTCCAGCTTCAATGATTAACGAAAAAGATGTCAATTCCGATTGTGAATGCCGACGATTCCAACTCTATTTCTTTATCAAAAAGATCACAATTCAGAGTTTGAACGAAGGTTGTTCCTACTCCAATTATTAACGAACAAGATTAAAACTCAAATTTTGAGCGGGGATTATTCGAACTCCAGTGATTCATGGAAAAGATTTCAATTCCGATTTTGAACGCAAACAATTTGAATTCGAATTTTTAATAGAAAAGATTATATCTCATACATTTGAATGCAGATTATTCGAATTCTTTTTGTACAATTTCATAGTGTACGGAGAAGATTTCACTGCGATTTTCAACATAAAAGATTGTAAATCCAGTTTTAAACGAAAAAATTTAAAATTCAAATTTGAACCAACGTTATCCTATTGAAATTTTTCAATTGAAATCGTCACTAAGGAAAATTGGAATTAAATCGTAATTGGAATCGTCTTCAATGAGATTTACATATATCTTTATCGACTACTGTAATGAACGCAAGCGCAATCTTCAAATAAGAACGACAAAAATCCTATCCGCCCAATCAGCATTTTGCATAAAAAAAAAACTACGCAACAAAAGAAGAAGAAAAAAACAGAAAAAACAAAAGCCCCATACCTTGTCGGGATCGAAGTCGCTCTTGTTGACGATGTTGGCGATGTAGGGCGACTTGGGTATGTCCTCGTTGTCGCAGAGCACGTGAACGGCGTAGGGGCCGGGCGCGGTCGGCAAGTAGGACACGTCGGCTGTGCCGTCGCCGTGATCGACGCAGTCGATCTTGGCCTTGGAGGGGCCCTCGATCGAGAAGCCGAGGGCGCCGGTCTCGCCGTTCGTGTCGACCGTGAAGCGGGCAGGCTGGCCGACGATGCCGCCGTAAAGCCCGGGCCCGAAGACCCGGATGGCCGACTCCTTGTACGGGCCGACGTTAACCTCGAACGGGGACTTGGGGATCTCCTTGCCGCCGTACGTCACCATCACCACGTGGCGGCCGTCCTTGACCGGGAAATAATGGCACTCGTACGTCGTGTCGTCGATCTTCGTTAAACTGCGACGGGAACGAAGGTCGGATTTTGTTAATTGAGCATATACAGATCTAATATAATATATATATATAGATGTATCAAAGTATTTGGAAATTTTTCTAATTCGAAATATACCGATAGAACAGAGCACGTAGAGTCCATTAAAATTTGCACGACTTCATAAGCATACAATGTCCGGATATCACACTGCTCCTATAACTTTTGAATTATTAATTTCCAAGTAATAACGAAATTTAAATTCGGTATCTAGTGTGCATTAAATATTAACTGCTTAATTTTAGATCTAACATCGATTGCTCTATGAACACGGAAGTCAATTACTAAATGCTTTTCTTTCTGTGCTTAAAAAGGTAGTCGAGAATAACTAAAATAGAATGGAATGCATAATTTAATTATTTATCTACATAAATAATTGTTTATGTTAATTGAAAAAATGCAAGTTCTGCTTGAATTTCAAAGAATATTACAAATTTTATCATATCGAGTTACTGTAATAAAAGCATGCAATATAATTAAATTGATACATATTTTCAGTATACCCATACGTCGTTTGTTATAGCTTACTCTTCTGCTATACTCACTCGATAATTAAAGTGCAGACTGACAAAATTAAAAAAATTACCATACTTTCTCGAAAATTTTATAAGCGAAAAGTTAAAAAATTTACCATTTAATCTAGTAATATTTATTAGAAACTATGGAGATTTTTTTAGATTTTTACAGTCTCTAATCTAATTATTAGAGAGTATTGTAATTTTTTAGTAATGGATTTTTCTCTGTATATATTAATAAACGTTAAGTAATTTATGCATATCAAATCTCATGTCATCTGTTTATAGTTAACAAAATAAGACAGATACAGAGAGAGAGATAGAGAGAGAGAGAGAGAGAGAGAGAGAGAGAGAGAGAGAGAGAGAGCAGCAAGTCCTTGTACGTCTTGAAATTGATCGCTATAATGTCACGAAATAAAAATAGCAAACGACATTCCGATGGAATTAGGTGACGCACTGTTCGCGCGCACTCACGCATTTCTCATCCGAATCACGCAACGATGCGATAAGAGTATATATATATACACGCATCCATGTATATTTATACATAATAAGACGAACAGGCGCCACAAGGCATGCGCGTAAAATGTGGAAATGACATACTTGGAGGGAAGATTGACGCCGCCCGGGGCGATTATCCTGACGTTGGCCACGCCCTCGCCCGCGTCCTTGGTGATGATCCTGAAGTCGGCGTCGTCCTTGACGCGCACCCCATTGGCGAGGAGACCGCGCCCGTAGGCCCTGCACTTCTTCGCGTCCGAGACCGGGGCGACGCGCACGCCGATCGGATTGTTCGGTATCAGCTTGCCGGCGAAGAAGATGTTCACCGAGTGCAGGCCGATCACGGGCGAGGCGTAATCGCAGCGCCAGACGTCGGGCGAGGTCTGGCGCAGTTTCACCGGCACCGTCGTCTTCGAGCCCTGCGGGATATCAAGGATGTTCACGTTTCTTTGTTCGCTTGTTATACTTGTTTTTTTTTTTTTTTTGTTTTGGTTTGCCTAATGTAATCCCGAAGGCATTTTGCGCTGTGTATGACGCGCGTCAAATAAAACGTTTGCACGCGCATTGGCGCGGCGATTTACAGTACCAGAGTGCATAGTACAGATTGAGAGTAATTTCAATTGGCATCATATACAATAAAATATACGAAATAGCTTCGTTGCCGCTATAATGTCCATTTTATTCGTCATCGAGAAAGCCATTATTGTTATTCGGCTTATAATTTTACTCGAGCGCATCCTCTTCTGGTTATTTACTTGATTTGGGTCAAGCCCGGCGCTTTTATAAAAGTTATATATATATATATATATATATATATATATATATATATATATATACGCGGCCGATAAATTATGTTATAATAATTTTAATCGCAAACGAATATATATATATATATATATATATATATATATATATATAAAGAGTAAACAAAAATAAAATAATTTATTGCTAAAGGTCTATATCTATAAATAAAGTGCCGTGCATTATAGTGCCAGTAAATTTTATTGCATATTATACCGAAAGAGCAAAGTAGAGTAGATGAAGAATATTTTACAGAACATGTTTGCAGCTCTAAATAATTTAACACGACTAAACTGCAATAATTATTGATGTCTAATAAAATTTACATAATAGTAATCGCGACCGTTTAAGATAGTAAAATCTACGATGACAAATCATTTTTTACACTCTAACAAATATATTTATTAAATAGCATCGATTAATATTTATATTGATTCGCTGATTCACACTATTTGCATATTTCTTTCGAATAATTATTTTGTTCACCCATCATCCCTACTTATAAGAAATCAAAAAACAGTCTTTCCTAAAATATAATCATACATTTACATACAGATAGAATTAAATTATTCGAGGAGTTACTACAGACTTTGTAAAATTTTATTAGTTATAAAATTAGTTAATTAACAATACGAAATTCTATATTACATAAATCATACCAATACGGCCTTTATCAAATATTTAATAAAATTCAAATTACTCCGTATCAATAAATATTCATATGCATTAATTAAATATAAAACGATCGTTTAAATAATTGCCTTTGTCAAAATGCCTCAAAAAGAAGGACAAAAGCGACCAGTTGAATTTTTGTTAAATCATTTGGTGCGGTGTATAGAAAACTAGGAAAAAAAAAGAGAAGAGACAGAAGAACGCGGGCAAAGCAATCCAGTCTAAGCGAAGAACGCAGGAACGCCGCCGTGTCCCAAAAACCCGCCGCAGCTCTAAATCAACTTTGCGCAAAGAGAGCTTGTGTATATATATATTCTCTCTGTCGACCTTCCTCTCGGTCCGTATATCTCACAATAGCTCGCCGGCGAAGGAGAACGGGGGAAACGCCGAGAGATACGGGCTGCCGCGGTTGCCAGGACGCTTCGCGAAAACTCGCTAACGAGCGCGTGGCGCAGATACGCGATACTCATACGTTTATATATATAACACAACATCCGTGCGCATACCTGAGGATCGAGAATTATGACTTCGGGCACGCCCCTGCCGGCGTCCTTGGTGAACACGTCGAAGAAGGTGGGCCTGTTAATGACGACGCCGTCGGGCTGCAGGCCGGGGCCGCTGGCCGTGACCTTGCTCGGGTCGCCGGCGTGGCCCTCCACCATGACCGAGTACGGGCTCTTCGGTATCTCCCGGCCGCCGAACAGCACGCGCACCTTGTGCGGCCCCTCGTTCTTGGGCGTGTACGAGACCGAGTGGGTCAGGTTGCGGTCCTTGTTGAAGCGTATGTCCACCTGTGCGGTTAAAGAGGAGGGGCGGCCCCGTCCGCGCGATAGCGGCAAGGGCGCGACTGATGAATTTCAAACGGGACTGTATTGGCGGGTCGTCGATTGTTTCTTTTTTTTTTTTTTGTTGCTTTCTTTGTTTTTGTTTTTGTTTTTTTTTTTTTTTTATTGTTTTCGGGTTAATGGTTTAGGTAATATAGTAGAAGAGAAAAAAAATTATTGTTATATCGGTGAGTATGGCAAACGTATACAGTGGTCAGCAAATTGACAAATAAAAAACACGAGTACGCTGATATCCAGTTTTACGTGGATATTTTGGTTAGATTACTTTACCTTTGGCGGAGTCGTCATTTTTTTTTTTTTTTACCTATATGGAGGAAGCTTATGGAAGACAAATGTTTTTGGTTTTTTTTTTTTTTGATCTTACGGTCTACTTTAATATTAATAAAAATTGGCCAGATTTCCGTCCCATCGCTGACTTTTTTTGTTAAGCATTGTAAAGTATAATTTTTCAAATGTTAACTGTAAAATTGTTAAATGCGTTACTGTATATAAAAATTTATGCTTTGCAACCATCATTAAATAACCGGTCATTTAGTATGCATCACAGAATCGATGAAAATCTCGTAAGGGAATAAGAATCTTCAATTGGATTAGATATGCATAAACTGAAAGCCATACGTTACGGCTAAAAAGATCATATAAGTCGCTTTGCATTGTATGTGAGAAGTAACAAACATTCACGTCTTAAATCCCATCCCATTCTATCTATCACTACATCGATAGAAAATATACGTATACAATGACATGCAACAAATTTTTACGAGTCTAAAAAATTGAGCAATTCATTTTGTTTTTTTTTTTGGCAAGATAAATTTTCCCAATGGTCGCATTCTATTCTACTGCATAAATTATCCTGGGAACGTTTCTTACGTATCTAAATGTATTGCGCGACCAACGCGTACGCTCGCGCGCGAAAGTTGCCAAAAAAATAAAGAAATATACGGCTCGTAAACGTAAATGCCCGCTTCCGATGCTCGACGAGACGGTCGAGTGAACAATTAACGGGGCTTTAAAATAGTCATTTTGATCATTTTCGAATAATCTAATTGGAACTGAGAATTCACGATTGCGTGTTTGATTGTATCCTGATTTATTTGTGAATTTAAACTTTCGTCGCCGCTTCAAAACGATCGCAAATAAACGTATTCACGAATTTTTGACCGCTCCGAATTCCGAGCCATAAATAACGTTGGTATCATTAAAATCTAGTATTTTATCACATCGCGAAGAGAGACATTTTATTGAAAAATCGATAATGCTCCATTCGTATTAGAAGTTGAAAATTGTAATTTTTTGGTTCCCCCTTATAAATGAAATTATTAATCTGTATATGTATTTTTCATTTTCAGCGACGCGCTACTATATGAACTTAAAAGCTTCAGTTGCCTGCTAATATTTTTAGTCCTTGGCAGAGTACACATTATCTACCTACTTATAATCGCCTAATTTAAGATTGTGCGGAGCGCGAAAGAACAGGTTATTAATAAAGTCTTGTTAATAAAGCTCCTATATTAGATAATTTCTCAGAAATATAATTTGTTATGAACTTTTGCTATAAAATTAACGTTAATAAAATAACGTAAGAAATTCCTGTTAAATGTTTAATCTTTTAATCTGCTCTATGCTATTCTATATTAATTATCCCCATTATCCATTTCACTTTTCTATTGCTGCTGATTCACACGTTTACAAACATATGATCTACAAATTTCGCCAATTACAATAAACACTTCGTTCGTTTACTAGTCTCGAAGTTTATCGTTACTTTTCATTCGTACCCGAGTAATGACTTTTTTAAAAGAGCTAGCCCGTGGATTTTTTTTTCATTAATCTAAAAATAAATATTGTATAAAATATTAAAAATGTAATTCTATAATTTCACTTGCAAAAATGTAGATCCACGGACTGATGGCTGGCGAATACGATCCAGATTACACAAAGTATAAATCCGATTCTACCTCGGAAAATATGTAAACCTTGAAAATGAATCTCTTTATTATATCCACCTATTTGATTTTGTAAAGATTTAGGTTAGGCCACGGCAGAAATGAAAGACGTAGCGAATTTTAAAGATCAACAAATCTTGTCATTCGCGCTAAACAATATCGGGGATTGCAGAGCAACAAATTCTATATAATCAGAAATTTCAGCGTTGAGACGGATACCTTATTTTAATTAACAAAAATTAAGTAAGAAATTAGAAATATGGAAGAAAGTAGAAAAATGTTAAATAGAACGTGCACGGAGAAAAATTTTCCAGTAAAAATGGCAATACCGTTAAGTAATTTGATCGCAGATCGTAAAAATCTAAAAAAAATTACCATTTAATCGTACGTTGTTTCGAATAAATTTTACTAGATATAATCGCAAAATTTTCAACGTGTTGCTTATAAAAATTTCGCAAAAATATATAGTAATTTCTAAGATTTTTTCAGTCTGTGATTTAATTGATTATTAGTGTTGTAATTTTTACTATGAAATTTCTCTCAGTGTACATAAGAAATGGAACTCTAGTGCTGGAGCCCACGCGGAAGAATCAATTCTGATAACATTAAATATATATATATATATATATATATATATATATATATATATATATATATATATAGCAGAACGAGCGTATAAATTCGTCACTGCATCGTCTTGATACTGTCCGCGGGACTCGCGCACCCAGTGCCCGTAGTAAAATCAAAGTGGCAAGATCCAAATGCATTACCGGCAGTTTAACGCCCTTGGGATCGTCGACGGTGACCTCCACGTTTCCTTTGCCCGCGGAGAAGGTCTCGACGGTGAAGTTGGCCGGCGCTCCGGTAATCGGGCCGGTCGGTTCGATACCAGGACCGTAGGCACGTACCCTGCAAAATCCTCGAATATTCTACAACCACCGTAACCCACTCTACCACCTTCTCCGATTATTATTATTATTATTATTATTATTATTATTATTATTATTATTAATTATTAATTATTATTATTATTATTAAATTACAGCGACGCGTGTATTAAAATGAAGTAAAATAAAATCGAAACAAACGACCAATTAATCGATTAATATATAAATTTATGCGCCAGTCGGTTACAAGCACCAAAAGAAAAAAAAATTTTAATTTTTACAATATTATATGATAAAGAGTGAAAAAGGAGAAGAAGAAGAAGAAGAAGGAAAAGAATAAGAAGAAGAAAAAAAACTTATAATAGATCGACTAAGTATGCAAGACTCGCCTTAAAATACATATAATACATGATTGAAGCTGCACATTTATATATACATATTTATAATAAATAATTAGAATGAACGATCTATACAAGGATAGTCGCATGTATAGAATCGTATGGATATATATATATATAGAGCCAGGAGCGTCTACGCACGTGGTTTCCAGAATTGGAAGGAGCGTGTCACTACGTTTATATACACACATATGTATACTTATACATATACGCACTTCCTATATAATAATATAACATATATACGCAAAGATCCTTTATGTCAGCTGGATCAACGGCACTTTTTGTGATAATATGCGGATGGTAAGCGAGAATGGAATACCAACAGCACTAATGTTAATGATGAGGAAGTGAGAATGAAAGAGAGAGCGAGAGAAAGAGAAAGAGAGAAAGAGAGAGAGAGAGAGAGAGAGAGAGAGAGAGAGAGAGAGAGAGAGAGTAAGTGAGAAAGGGTGCGTGTGCGAAAGAAACAGATGAATGATGATTCGGCGATGAGATGGTGTGTATGTGCTCGTTTTAGCGTGCCAATCCTTTCTGCACGGAAAGGGAAAGCTGTATGTAATGTATTGATTCTCCATACGGCAAACTGTATTAATGGGCAAAAGAACCAAGAAGTAGAGAGAGAGAGAGAGAGAGAAGAGAGAAATAATGGAAACCAATAAAACTTCAAAAAAAAAAAAAAGAATAAAAACACCTATATTAAAAATACTCAGCCAATAAACACTAGAGTTACAGATTATGTTATAGCTGTGCGCGCTGGATGGACTTACCGCGGCGGCGGCACGCTGCGTTCGTGGCATGAAATAGATTTATGAATTATTCAACTTTGTTCTGAAGATCTTCGAAATGGGGTTGGGGGGGAAGGATTGGTTTTGTTTTTCATATCATATATATTTATATTATTTTTTTACTTTAATATCGCTCTATAATAAATAATGCTCCAAATTTTCTTCCATTTGCTTTATATTTCAGAGAAATGATATAGAATTCGTGACAGACAGATACCGGATGTGTAAATATATAAAGAAAAATTGATCGAGCTTTGTATTATACAGAGATTTGAGTTGAGTTATAGACACGTATATATATATAAACAAGATATAAATAGGATGGGATGATCAGATATATATATAATGATATAGATATATTCACGTAATGTATTTTAGTTCAATTACCTGTTGGGATTCGTTCGCGGGCGGATCGGCGCCCCGGGCTTCAATTTCGCGTGGGGATATTGCGAGAGGTACGTCATCATGGACATCTCGTCTATGTTGGGATTAACCATCTCCTCCGGCTTGATTAGCTGTAAGAGGTAGAATCGGGATTTTTTATGATTATAGTTCCTAGGAAAGCTGAAAAGTATACATGAAGGACGGAGATATTCTCCCCATCTATATACATATATGACATGCGAAAATACCGTATAGTTTAGTAGTTTCGTGTATTTTCTACGCGACGCCGACCTCGTCCTTGATTATCTCTCCCGTTCGAGAATTACAAAAGGATCAAAGAAACGCGAGAGATGTCTTTAGAGATAGTTTTTCAATAATCTGCGCAAAGTTAGTCTATCAAAATCGAAAATAGATTATTTTTTCGCATTATCGATAAAAAAAACTATTCGGACTATCCGAAGTTTCATTTTCGTAGATTTCTCCCTCGAAGTTTAATACTGGTCGTAAAATTAAAAAAAAAATAAAAAAAATCTTAAGATTAATATACAGCTATGTTTGTAAAATAGGATATAATGCAAATATTTGACGGAAAATAACTACTGAAGTCACGAATTAATTTTAATTCGGTGAGTCAACGGTGGCGTTTTTTAATGCACTTATTTCTCCTCAAAGCACGAGCATTATTTTGCAAATTAGCTAATATATAGCTAATTTCTAAGTAACGATTACTAAGCTCTATTTAAAATCCATTATTATTTCCTTTTTTTCTTCATTACCGGGTGACGCTTAATCCGTGCATAAATCGTGATTACGTTGCCCGTTTAATTCACGCGCGACCGCGCCCTCGAAACGCATCGTTATAACAATGAGCTTCATAAAAACCCATTGCAGTCTCTCACAGAGGACGCGATAATTACATCGCCGCGTTATCCTCGGCTTAAGGAGCTGAAATCGCATTTGACGCACGAGGAAGTCGCATTTTATGTTGTTTTTTTTTTCATGCTCCACGACACAAATTGACCCGAATAAATATAAATGAGCTCTCAATCGGAAAATAACAAAAAAAGAATAAAATAAAATAATTGCATTCTCGAAATAAGGTAGGACGCAAAAAGTGTGGACCGAACGACATACGCGCGAAATCAGACCTCGTTACAGGTAGGCTACACAGATCCCTCTGAGGCAAGAAAAAAAAAAGAAATATATATATGTATATACATATATAATCGAAAAAATCGAGCATGAATCCGAGAGCAACGTCGTCGAGTTCTCGCGGCCCGTATTTCGACAATATTTTTTTTTTTATAAAACGTATAGCCAAACCAGTAGTCGGTAAAATAGTACGGGATTCTGAATGATATCATTTAAAATGTATTTTATTTTTAAAAGTATAAATTGGACTTTTATCATACGCATTAAATTTATATATATATATATATATATATATATATATATATATATATATATATATATATATAAGCAAAATAATGAAAAGAAAAAATGTTGTAAATGCCTGTTTACGAGCTCGGGACGCAGTTCGATTACTGCTTTACTGAATTGTCGATAAGCAAGAATAAGGATATATTGATAATTATTGGAATACATAGATATTAACTAATTCACTTGTAAAAGCATTGCACTACTTTTTGAATGCATAATACTGAATTGTAACATAATTGTTTATAAATAATTTTTAATGTATTATCTATCATATTTTAGCAAATATAAGAAATCTGTGGCATTTAATAATTTAACAAAATGAAAAATCTTTTATTGAAGAAAGAACTGTGTTGAATATTCGCATTAAGAAAAAAAAGTAGCAACGAAATATAGGGAATGTTGAATTCTTAAAGTTTGATCATTATAGATAAAATGTGCAGCAAAATTCGGGATGAGTATTCTAGAAATTTTATTTTAACAAGTAGAAATAATTAAACAAATTTGTTCTTATCTAAGACGCCTTAGTCACGTTAGCCTATTTAAATTCAGCTTCAGCTTAATCCAATTAAAAATAAACAGTTTCTGCGACAAAAAAGAAAATAAGAAAGACGATTAAAGAATGAATGAAAATCTATAAGCATAAATTATCAAAGAGCCCATTTTAAGCATTTGGTTTTTTTTTTTTTTATTATTATAAAAACATCATAATTCATTATTCGCATCAAACAGAACTAGGTCACTATATCGAGAACTGGTTCAGCCGTACCTTATACCCGTCTCATACGAGCGAACAGTTAAGCCAAAGTCTGCTCATACCTACACACATGCACACACACACAAGCGTATATATATATATATATATATATATATATATATATATATATATACACGCTTGTGTGTGTATGTGTGTGCGCGCATACGGACCTGCGGTATGTTGAGCCAGTCGTCGGCCAGGCCCATGGCCTCGGACGCGTTCTGCGCGGCGTCCTTGGGATTCCAGTCCTGCCAGTCGGGGCAGAGGCCGGGCGCGACGGCGTCGACGAGGGCGCCGACCGCGCGGCCGTCGTTCCAGTCCGAGGTGAAGTTCGAGATCGGCACCTCCGGTATCTTCGCCTGGATCCAGTGCATCAGCCGCTGCTTGGGGGTGGCGCCCTTGTCCGGGCCCTCGCCGTCGTCGCCGTCCCACATCGGCATCGAGATCGAGTAGTGGAGGATGAGGGTCCATATCAGGCCGAGGATCAGTTTCAGCTTGCAGTCGACGATGTCGGTCGAGTCTGTTGGTAATCGGTTGGTTTCGTGCGTGAGAATTGCGCATACACCCACACACACACACACACACATATATATATATAGAGAGAGAGAGAGAGAGAGAGAGAGAGAGAGAGAGAGAGAGAGAGAGAGAGAGAGAGGAGAGCGAGAGGACGTCTATATTATATAATTATGTTATTTAACTAAATAATGTAATATAATCATGTTCTAGCGCTCGTGAAGCTGAACTTTCGCCCATTCGACCAATATTGAACGTGTGATTGAGCTTTCATCTTTAAAACCTTAAAAACCAATATACTTCCTGAATGCGTTACAGCTCTCTTCCCATCTAGAAAGACCCCCCTGTTACAACACTCGAGAACCCCGATTCGAGAATCCATTCGCGAAGTCCGTTAATCAGCTAATTTTTCTGCCAAAATGTACCGCGTCATAGACACGCTTCTGGAATTGATTACCTGCTCGGTATAGGAATATTAACTCCCTTAGATTTGTCTCTAATCCTTATCTTTAATCTTTCGATTAGATAAGCACGATTCTGTATTAATCGTGTCATCTTTAGTATTAAAATTAGGTAGAATTACAGAGATGCTTGGTCTACTATTATCTTTTAATTCTTGATTTTTTATATCTAAGTATTTTATGGAATTTTCGTTCAATTTTAAATATTTCACGAATTGCGATTTGTGCAGTTCAAACGTAGTAAATAAACTATTTTCGAATTTAATTGTCAATTTACCTTTCACTACATTCATTGTGTTTGTTTGTTTTTTTTTTTTTTGATTTGGTAATATCGTATAATATTGTTTAAAATCTCTCACGTTTGAGTTAACGCGTACAGTTTATAACTAACCCAATTAAAAAGATTACTGCTCTTCGCGTCGGTCCTTAATGTACGCGATACCGGTGGCCCAACGTTATAAACTTAGGACAATTAAATTCTTATTGTTTATTACGCTATTGTGCTACCATTTTACGGATATCGTAAAACTCATATACTCTATTTAAGTTTATCATCTGCTTGAGTTGCCAATACCACTGGCTTCGTGCGTTATATTAAATATTTTTCTCCAAAGGTTGTATAATGCGAAACATTACAAGATACTTGTGTCAGTTAAAATTATATAAATGAAAAAATATATATAAATAAATATTAAGCGATGCGCTTTGGAATTCGTAACTCCGCTATTCTGTTTCTCATTACATATACAGAACCTTCGATTTGTTCCATTTTACAGTTCCAATAGCAGTTATTCCATTGAATTTAGAAGTTAATTGAATTTCTAAAGTTATTCGTTTATCATAGATATATAAATCTATTCAAATTCTGAAAGATCTAATCGCAAATTCGCAATTATCGACAAAATCGGGGATTGCGTCCAATTTGTGTGACCTTCCTATTATATTATCTATATACATTCAATCTTAAAAATCTAATATTGAATTCATAATCAACAAATCCAAAAGCTATGCGCAAAATTTTCAACAACAACAAAAAAATTAATATTGGGTTCGTTCGTTTGAAAATTTCAACCAGCACATTGTGTTGGCACTACTTATTATTGCGAATATCAGATGATAAATTCTTAATCGTCGATTTCGAAACCTATACAATGTTCGTAAATTTTTAACGAAAAGATTGCTTGCAAAATTAGATTTGAGATTTTTTGCGTACGTAAAAAAGGCGTTATTGTTTTCATTTTAGAAAAGGAAAGCTAAATATAAAACATGCTCTCTCTTTCTCTCTCTCTCTCTCTCTCTCTCTCTCTCTCTCTCTCTTTAGTTTATAATGCAAATCCATAAGTATGGCAAATCCATGAACTATCACAGAAAACAATTACTTTCAGTAATTTTTCCAGTATTTTGGACTTATATAACAGACGTTATTATTCCATATAATTATAGTATATAGAATGACATTGAAGTATATCGTTTGAGGAGGGGGGGGGGGAAGTATCGGTTTTCGAAATACAATCTTTTAGATGGGAGAACTGAAAGAACGTTGTAGAGATCATTTATAGAAAACGAAATTAATGAAAAATCGCGCCTAAATAACAAATGAAATTATAGTTCGTTATTCAGATTTTTCTGTCGAAAACACGGCACTTATATAGAAAAGAGAGTTTCGAAACGATCCGCTCCTCCTTCGTCGAATAGCATCGATTTATCACGTATTTTCGGATATTTCCGAAATTAGGGGACTAGATTATTTCAAGATTTATAAATAATTAGCGAATTAACGAATTAGCCAAATATCACGCCTACTTTCCGAAATCGTGTATTTTCACGATCGTGAATGTTACTCGGGTCCTTGATAAAATGAAAAAAAAAAAAAAACTGACCTTTAATGAGGATTATATAGATATTTTTATCGTACATATAGCATTCAAAAATAGAAGACCCAATTCTTGATCTATTTTCTCATTTATTTTTAAAACGCTTTCGAATTTAAAGTAAAGTTATTTTTCACTTTATGTCATCAAAAGTATTATACTGACTCACTCATGAATATATCGTAATAAAAAAAAAAAAAAAAACAATGCTCTTCAACAGATTCATCTTCAATTTCGCTCTCTCGATTAAAATTTTAACGCGTATACGAATATTCTGAAAACCAGCGAGGCATTACGCAATTACTGTTTCTCTTATATCGTGAATTCCATCCTAGTTCAGCGTAGATATTCGCCGATAAACATTGCAATAAAAATAAATCCTAGACTATCGTTATTAGTTTGTCAGAACGATAAATTAAGGAACCACTGTTTCGAGAAAACAGTAAAAAAGTACGAAGGTCTCGGTTGAGATTTAAATTTTTAGGTCTGATCGAAAATTAATCTAGAAAATTTGCTAAGTCCAAATATCAGTTCAGCTCGGTGAATACATTGCGCTTTAAACAATTTTTAATTCAATTGAAATGTATGATTTACTGAGTAAATATATAAAGATTAGGTTATTACTGAATGTCTTTCTTTACAATTGAAACCTTATCCTAAGAGACTTTTTTTTTAAATAATATGATCCATTACTAACACCAGTAATGCTAAAGTAAAAAGATATATATAATATAATCTATTTACTGTCATTCTTATTTCATTTGGTTAAAAAAAAAAATAGAATATTAATTTCCATTATCTCTATAGCATTGACAACGGAGCCGATAAAAATTACGTTTTAAGTCGGCGGCATATAGCTATTAAAAAAAAAAAAAAACTCATATAAAGTTTTACGAATAATAAAGACAAAATTAAAACCTTATAATAAAGATAAGCGAAAAAGTCATTAACCGGATGAATTATTTTAATTTCCAAACTGAAAGGCCCATCCACTTTCAAACAAATTACTTCGCGAACAGCGCGAGTGTTTACCGTTAACCCCATTTTTTGAACATAATAAATTAGATACAAAGGAGAGCATTTAGAAGCCCGTGCATTTTCGCCGTCGCGCCCCTGTCAGTGCGATATTTTAGAAAATTGCGGACTCGTAAAAGATCGCCACGTTCTACTTAAAGTCTCGACGCCGAGCAGCGCAATCTCTAATGATTCTGATGCGGCTTCTCAACGGAGAAAACAAATATAAGTGAAAAAAAAAACAGAGGTCGCGTTTCTTCGAAACAATTGCACGGGGATGTTACGGGGACCGGTTGCGGATTCGTCGACTCGGGAAACTTTAAATCGCGCTGCCACGGCGGCTGCACATCAGACGGGATCATGAATCAAGCGCAAAAGGTCAATTTTCCAAAAGCGCTCAACCACCCGCCCCCGCGTATTCCGTGAACGGAAGTTTCGAGGAGCTCGAGCGCAGGCTAACTTTAGAAACGCCGATCTGCTACGTTTTTCAATCTCTTGTTTTCCTCCCATCGCTCATTCTTATGCCCGTCGGCCGAACCGCGCGTCCCATCGCGTATTATTCCCGACGATTTATAAAAGAGTTTCGAAAGTCTAGAAAAGTACGAAGAGTTCGTCTTCCAACCCACCTACCTCCCTCCTCGGATATCTCGGTTTTCCCTTGCCAATTTTAAAACTGTGGCTCTCTCTCTCTCTCTCTCTCCCCCTCTCTCTCCCTTTCACTCTCTCTCTCTCTCTGTAATACAACTAATCGCGGCTTCTATTATTGTAATTAATTTAACCTTTCTATGTTTCCTATTTTTATGGTCCTACTAATTTTAATTTTTTACTAATGCTATGTCTCCATTGTATAATAATTATTGTAAATGAATGATTATACAGGACTCCCAACCTTTAGCCTAAATGAAGATTTAAAGATCTCTGGGTTTGCTTCTTATAAGTGTTTATTTTCCAGCAGCTCCTTCTTATATGATTATACATTCGCAAAAGCAATCGAAAAATCTGCGCCCAAAGACGAGGCGACATTCGTCAACGCGAAGCGCGCCCTGCTGGAAAACACATACATAAGTGCGCTAGGAAAAAATAAGAAGAACGGGGCATGATGGGAGAGGGGGGGATGAAAGAAAGCCGGTCGCACGCTATTTTCGATTCGCGAGCAATTTTCGTCCGCGCCCGCGTAAACGCGCGACGGAATCTGCCGTGTCTGCGGATTTGCCAGAACGTGCGTTCCGTCGCGCGAAGTGTGTGATATATATATATATATATATATATATATATATATATATATATATACATGAAACTTGGGCGTTGTCGCGAGAGAGAGAGAGAGAGAGAGAGAGAGAGAGAGAGAGAGAGAGAGTAAAAGTGAGAGTAAGAGTCACCCGTTAGCTTTGGACGCTATTCAAATCCTGATTCATTTGCAATATATATATATATATATATATATATATATATATATATATATAATATACACACGACTGCAGATATTCCAATCAGTCGCGGGAAAAAAAGAGTCTGGGTAAGAAAAATCTTAGTCGTCGTCTTCATCGTCGTCGCTGATGCAACATTCGGAGCATGCTCGATTATACACTCGTAAATATATGCATATATACATATATATATATATATATATATATATATATATATATATATATAATACTCGTTTTATTATTATATTTCTTTTATTTTTTCTATCCACTGCTCGATTGAATAGAGCAATGGATTCAGATTCTATTTTCAGCGCCGGGTGCATCGTATATAATACACGACCGGCATCCCGCTCTATATAGAGTGCATTGAAAAGTTTAGCGGCGACCGTGCGAGAGCTAATCGGCAGGGGAGCGGGGAACTCCGACGATCGGGCGCTGCACGCTGCTGTGACGGTTTCTGTATTATAGTATTGCGGATGAATAGAGCCGGGAAATTAAAAATAGAAATGTCAAATATATATATATATATATATATATATATATATATATATATAGAGAGAGAGAGAGAGAGAGAGAGAGAGAGAGGACGATGATTCAATAATTCTTTCGAAAATTGAAAATGAGAGGGAAAATTAGTCTTGGTATCTATTTTCAGAGATTACATCGTGCTCAAGAGAATGATGCAACGAATCAGCAGTGTCCTTTCCTTTATAGCTACTTTTTTTTAATCGATAAAGCAATCGGCCAAGTTGTCTATTATCAGATATGAACATGTACAATAAATGTTGTTAATTTTTTTTCTATACATTTGTTATACGTTGCATAACATTAACTATGAAATCTCAAACTCCTAGAATTTATATATATATATATATATATATATATATATATATATATGTATATATATATTAAGGATAATATGGTCATTTACTGTAATAAAATACTTTTATTTTTATTATTATTATTAACATATGTTTTTTTCAAAAGACAAAATTAGGACTCGATCCACTACCGTATTAGGATTCAGAATTAAAATGCAAGATTTGAATTTAGAGAGTATCAACCGCGGCTATTAAAACCGACGAAACCTCTTCATTTTGACTGAACCGCGCGACACTTTAACCAATATTTTTATGGATGAAGATTCAAACGTTGAGGGCGAGCCCTCGCCGCCACGCACCGTCGCGTCGCGTGGCGCCACCGCGGCCGTCGCGAAGGTTTCGCTCTTTACGAGCTTCCCACGCGCGCGTGCGCGCGCGCCTCATTACTTATATATATATATATATATATATATATATATATATATATATATATATATATATATACCCGTAGAACTTGTGTAATATTTTACCATGTTAAGTAAGGCCAACGATCGAAATCTCCCATTCGATCGTTGTTGTTGTTGTTTTTTTGTTTCTCTTTTTGTTCACGTAAAAAGTTGTTTACATTCAATTCGCAATCTATCCCATCCATCCAAGGTAAAACGTAAAATAAATGTATTTTTTCACGTGGAAAAGCCTCTGTAGATACGAATTGTCATCTTATAATCGTGCCCGTACATACACACACACACACACACACACACACACATGACGGCAATCTTTACGCGATATCCTACGAATTAAATTCTAGGTAGTTTATATATAGATCATACGTTGTCAATTTAAGGCTTGCCTTCGGTTGAGAAGTACGGCAGTTAGGAGTAAATATATGTACGAGTAGCCATATGTGCTTGTGAGCATAATCGGCCGATTATGTCATTCGCCGATGAATCGATTAATCCACTCGAGTAATGCAAAAGCCCGAGGGGTCTATTCACTTGAAGAATAAGTAAGAATCGAAACTGTAGGAAATCTTCGAATGAATTTATTCTAGTTTATTATTAATGTCATGTCATAAAGAGGCCACGACATTTAGGTGGACTGATTGGGACAAGATTGAAGAAGATAACTTCGATTATCTCCGGAATGAGCGCTGTCTCTCATTGTCAAGATATATAATACTGTCTTAACTTATACTTTCTTATACTTTCTTCCGTGTGAATTGTCCATATACGGTGGGGCCGGCACCAATTGTTTTTGATTACATTAACTAATTTTAACATTTTACAATCACAATTAGACGCTGGCTCTGAGCAAAGAATGACATTTCATGCCAAACCGTTCTAATAAACATAATTTTCTGGTCTGTAACTTCTCTGACTATCTTCTTCTCTAAATCTTCTAACATAATCTATAAATTCTCAGTGGCTGTCGATAGAAATTTGATTAAATTTTTCATATATTAGCATAATCGGTCAATTACATTCTAAATTACCTGCACAATCGGCTGAACTGATATCGTAAATGATTTCGAAACTTTACCATCGCGGATATATAGATTCATTAGAACTGTTATTAGTATTTGAAATGTTAGTCTTTCTTCAAAACCACTTTAGAGGATTTACGTTTAAAAAAAATTATGAGACTACGTTAAGAATATCCCATTTATCTTGTAATCGACTGTAATGAATGTCACAAGACAATAAATTTGTAAAATTTAAAAATTTTAATTTGAAATATGTTTCATATAATAACTAGATCATTTCCAGAAACTTGACATAAAATCTCGTGGTCCTTAAAATTTGTTAGACACAAGTTGTTATTCTCAATGTATATTAGCAAATTATAAAATCTTTCAAATTTAAGTAAGAAAGATTTTATTTATAGAGGAATTTGAAATGATTGTAAGAAAGGTAACGTTCGGCCTGGGTTATCCATTGGGACTCATTATTAGAACGACAGGTAATCTATTACTGAACGTACATGTAAAAGAACTTTTGACTGTACTTATAATTGAAATGTAACTACTTTACTCGTGAATGTAAAGTGTTAAATAATGGAAGCATATGGACTACAAATAAAAGTGTTTCTTTATCATTGAAATCAGCAATTGTACCAATCAATAAGCATAGTACCAATGTCCCGATATTCTTCTTGAAACAGAAACAGTGTATTTTTATGACAATGTTGTTCGTTTTGGCATATAACTATTCACACGCTCATTAAGTAAAATAAAGATAACGATTTTTTTATATTTTCTATAGTTTAATTTATATTTAAAATATAAAACTTCAGATTCATTATCTTTTATCATCTGTACCCAATTTGGTGAATGTTAAAAATATCATATAATTTTCGAATGAAACGGCCCTTTTGTCTTAAAACTTTTCAGAGCTCATTTTAGATATAATTAGTGTATCTTCGTTCAACCTGATTCGTGCCTGTCGCCCCCAAATGCCATCGTCTCTCGATGTTAGTTCATAGTATGTATAATTTCATTCGAGGAAGCACTACTTGAAATCAAAGAAATTGCAATATCTAATATATAACATTATTATAATCCCTTTCGACTCGTGTCAATGGTACATATAAGATGCCAAATGCTTTACAGGAGTTTTTTCGGCTATCGATGCATAATAGCTGGAAGATTTGGAAATAATACTATAGTGAGTCTAGTTCAATAACCGTAACAAAGTATATGAGGTCTAAATAATATTTTTTACTTAGATAGATCATGAATGTTGACCTCAAGTAAT